>JAOTRH010154256.1:0-13143 GCA_034768845.1 Heliamphora exappendiculata | reverse complement strand
AGATGTATACATACACACATATACATATTCAAAACCATATATTACCCTTCTTGAGCGGGCTCAGCGAGGTTCTTATTAGTCGAAATCTCAGAGAGTTTTACAAGTCTTCGTCGTTTCGTTGGGACAATCATCTTGGTATTCAAATCAATCACACAGAATGAAAATCAAGAATCCAAATGATATAAGACCGATTACTTCCTGAAAACCCTAGTGAAAACTTAAAAAGGGAAAGCAAAAGATCGAAGAGATAAAGGGATGATAACGTTGATTTTGTGACAGAGCAGAAAAAACGCAGAGCAACAGCAGAGCAGCAGCAGCAAAGCGGAAAAAACATTGATTTTTTGTGAAAAAATAAAACTTAGCTTAGGGCTTTTAGTCGGGAGACAATGCAAAAGAAGTAGAAAAACACATACTAATCGTGAGCAGGGAGGGAGAGAGAAACGGAAAGGGAAAGAGTTAGAAGAACACATACCTCTACCGTTGATCTATTTGGTTTGCTCGATTGGAAGAAGATCGATCAGTGTTGTGGCCTGATTAGAAGAGAAATCAAATCAGAAGTCGTTCTGCGTTGGTGATGCGATTGGAATAAGATTGATCGATGGAAGAAATCAATACGGACGTCGTGGAGTTCTCTTTCTTTAGAGTTTTCTAGTGGTGTAGATATACGAAATAGCTAATGGTGTGGAGTTAGCAATGTTAATGTTGCATCGGTAACTCAATTAGCTCTTCCCAAAAAAAAAATTGCATTGGCGCCTAAAAATCTTTTCTTTCCCCGATGAACAGATCAACATTGCCAAAAAATCCTATTTTTGCTAATGTGCTTGCCGTCGCCAAAGAATCAAACTTTGTTGCCAAAAGTTCAATAAATTGGCGCGCTAAAATGGGTTACGCGCCAAAGCAATTGCCAATGTACTCACACCCTTCGTCGCCAAAAGTAGTCTTTTAGCAATGCATTTTTTAAATGTTGTCGCCAACAGTGCATTTTGTTATAGTAAATCCATCATGCTAATTTAGTTTATTTTGATAACATACATGTCTTAGTTATTTTCTTTGAAACCATACTTAGACTAGATTAGCTTATTTTGTAACAATTCATATTTAGATGATTTTAGCATGTTTTTTTTATGCAAATCATGATACTTAGTTTGTTTTAATAATATTGCATGCGGGTGTGCTCCATGTATCATTTAGTTAAAAATTGCATGTCGTAGGACTCAAGATTTTTCTTTTGATACTTGTTTTATTTGGCGTTCTATATACCTATGTTATGTATTTTTCATATTTGATTTTAGATGTTCTCTCTTTGCCTCCATTTTCTTTATTTGCATGTATTTAAGAAATCTTATTAAAGAACAAATGATGATTAGTAGAGGCCAACCTTACGGTTGGGCGAACGGGGTGCCTAACACCTTCTCCGATTCATACCTTAGCCCCCGAATCTTCTTTCTCTGATTAAACGTTTTAAAGATCAGTATCCATTTTTATTTTTCTTAGTTTTAGCGACTCTATTTTCAACGAAAAGGAAATTTCAAAATTTAGCTTTCAATGTGTTAAAATATTTTTCAAACATCTTTAAATTCTCTTATTTTTGAACATTTTCTAAAAAATCCCCAAAATTCCGAAGCCACAGTAAGAAAAACGTTATTTTTCACTCGAACCACACACCCGAGAACAAAAAGTTATTTTTCCACTCGGATCACACAACCGAGAAAAATAAAATGATAAAATGATTCTTATATACTGACTTGCCACACACAAGGACAAAGATAACAATTATAAGCTCTTGCCCATTATCCTAGTCCTGAACCACTTAAGGCCTGCTAGATAATGGCAAGTTCTATACGGAGTCACAACAACGCAGCCACTCACGGGACAGCCGGCTCTTTACGAATTTCTACGACCGATGGGAGAAGAACCCAAAGCCCATTTACAGGGATTAACCCGAGGGACCATAGTAAGCCCACTATGCGCACGTTTTTAGACTTACACCAAGGAGCAATAGAAGCCCAACTCAATACACCCACTGTCACGGTACATCTATAAAAATTATTTAAACACTGGTACGTAGCTCGACTACGAAAATATTTTCACAATTATACATCAACATGTATAAAGATACATCCATCAACATAGAGATCAAACAAAACATTTCAAAATATTCCATCGTTTCCATCAAAATGTTTAAAAGTTGAGACTCAACCCCGAGGGTTAACTCCAAACCTCCAAAACACGTTTTTTTCACGATCTTCATGAATCCACCGGTTTCAAAATTACCTTTTTGAAAACCATGAACATCCACAAGTTCATATCATATAAGAAACCTACTAAAATGCTAAAAACATGTTTTTTATCCAAACAACGTGGTTAAAACATGAAAATATGACATTCTAGTAAACCAAGGGTTCTTAGAACTCATCTCGATCTCAAAACTCTTCTTCTCACACAAAAGAAAAAAAAGGTCAACACCAACAGACAAAGTGTCAACACAAACAAAAAAGTTGTCGACACAAATAACAAGGTGTCAACATAAATAGAAAAGGTGTCAACACAAAGAGAAAAAGTATCGACACAAACAGAAAATGTGTCAACACAAATAGTAAAGGTGTCGACACAAACAGCAACAGAATACTCAACCCCAACAAATGGAAAAAGAGTTGATACCATCAGAAAAAGTGTTGACACCAACAACAAAAGGTGTCGACATAAACAATTGAAAGTGTCGACACAAAAGAATAGAGAGTTTCAACGTAAACAGCCACAGCGTGCTCAACACCACAGAAGGAAAAATGGTCAACACAAGCAGAAAATGTGTTGACACAAACAGCAAAGTGTCGACATAAACAAAAAAAGGTGTCAACACAAAAAAAAACAAAATTCTCAAGTTTCAGAACAAGCTACTGACGATGGTGAAAAACAAACCCAAGGTATGAAAATAACTTTTTAGCCCCAAATTAAACTAGCCAAACTGTTACGCCCCAAACTCCGAGTCATGTGAAACACCCACCACAAACAACCAAACATAAACCCAACCGAGGATACACTCTCAATTTAAACTATACATGCATTGTATATAATCGCCAAACAACTTACATTACACGGTTCTAACACCGAAAAAATATGTTATAACGTACATGTAACAGAAAGAACAAAAAGGAAGACCACTGCTCTTCCACCTCTCAAGCAACCCCGAGTCAACCTACGCGACCGATACCTGAAAATAAAATCAAATCCTATATCGTGAGCCAAAGCTCAGCAGATACTAGACAACACATGCAATATAAGGTAAATATGCTAGAAAAATGAGGTATAGTTTTAGACTCTCTTTCAAGCATTAAAAATAATTTCAAATGCAAGGAAAAGTGAGGATACAAACCAAGTTTTGACTCACTCACAGGAGCCTTGAAAATAGTTTGAAAACGGTTATTAGATCGCGATTCACACGAATCTTAAAACAATTTAAAAATTGGCCTATCCATCCCATAATGCAGTTCATGCAATCCATGTCACACCTGTATCCTTAGGATCACATTTCTATCCTTCAGATTCACACCCACGCGTACCTTTAGTATCACATTTTCATCCTTCAGGCACTCACAAACACGTCCTTAGGATCACATTTCCATCCTTCAGACAATCACACACACGTCTTCAGAATCACATTTCCATCCTACAGACACAACGCAAAACCTAACTAGGATTTAAATGCATAGAACCACGTACCACCACTATGTTTTACAAACCACATCACATGCTATACACACGACTCACACAAACATTTCCAACGCATGCAACATGCACCACATGCATCCGCTCCTCATAGCTCACATACACATGCTTATAAAACTATGAGTTTTAAACCATAAACCACGTTACACATATCGCCAACAAGCCATGTATAGCTTCACAATTCGTATATAAATAAACCAGAGTTATAAATGCACATAACCATATAACCTCAAGCAGTGACATCACCCACCACAAAATTCGACATCCACTCACAGAGACAACCGACAACCCACACAACTAAGCCTGACTGCAAGGCTACACCAAACCCACAAACCAGATTCTCACCAAAGCCCAACCTTTAAACTAAACCATGGACCCACACTTCCCTCACATAACCATCATGCACACAATCGTGCCCCAACACCCAAAACCAATCATGCACGTCACACTCGAGGACGGCACCACAAAGACACCCGAGGCCACGCACGACCCCCGAAGCTACCACACAACCAACCGAATCCCGAAAGGCATCCAATAGTATTTCAATTGACTAATACCATAATCAATCAACGGAATACCGTAAGATACTAATTGGAAACCAAGAAACCAACTAAAATCACAAACACAACACTGCTCAGGTCCAGTCAACTAGACCCCAACCCCTAGTCGACTGAACAACACGCTGGAAAGGCCCAAAAATGCCCAAACACAATGTTCAGTCGACTGACCCCACAGTTCAGTCGACTGAACCTCATGGTTCAGTCGATCGAACTGAGGCAGAATAGGTTTTTGAGCTACGGGTTCAGCCCTCCAAATCTCGAATCAACACCTCCAGACACCCATCCAACACCCTCAAGCATCCACATGCCTAGGCGTAACACCAAGACCACCAAAGAAATTCCCGATACCCGATTCCATCCACCAAAATTGACTAAAAACTAGTTTTTAACCCAAAAACCCACCTTGAAACAAACTCAGATCTACAACAATCTAACCGTTTAAAACACACACGATTACACATAGCGCCCATATACCGCAGAAGGGTCTAGAATCCTACCTCAGTGAGTTAAAAACTCGATGCCTCGAACCACGTGCAAAATCGAGCCTCGCTGAAATGAAATTTTGTCTGGATGAACGCGTAGCCCACTGTTCCAAAAGCAAGGATCCGCTATTGGATCGTTGAAAATTGAGCCCCGGGCGCCCAAGAACTTAGAGAGAAGGCTGAAAGAAAAAAGAAGAAACTTACTGGAGAAGTTTTGAAAATATTTTTTGAAAATATCTAACTCCAGATATTTATAGGCCTCCAAAACATCTTTTTTTGAGATTTTTCAAAATTCGTACCGTAACATTCCACGGCCCTAGGGACCTGCCCCGGATGCACATCTAACCCTGATCATGCATCAAAAAGCATTTAAACATGCAAAAGAAAAAACGCTAAACGTGCGTCGAAAAATGCCGAAAAAGAAAATGGGTCAAGGTTTCACAACTTTACCCCCCTTAAAGAAATTTTGCCCCTGAAATTCAACTCAAGGTCAAAACAACAAATCGTCGATCACAATCGACACAGGCATACGAGATGGTCAGCCAAACCGTTCCTAGGATATAGTCAAACAAAGTCAGGCATCTTAAACAATGGCAACTATCTCAAAGACACAGGATCTACAACTCACTACAACTTCACGTCATCACCAGTCACTGCCTCAACACAACATACCACCCACAGAATCCATCACCAACTCCTAAACAAATGCAACAAAGAAACTGGCCCAAGGCCTGCATGCTCAAAAGTACCTCTGCTCGCTGAAGGTATATCAACATCATCTTACACGATCGGTGCCCTAGAAGAACTAGGATCTATAAGAGAATATGCTCGGGGCCATCCCATTTTGTTCTGTTTACCAGAACTCAGCATTGTCGCCTACCGTACTGACTGAACTAAAGTTCCCCTATCTGTCACTCGGGACGTCTGTACTGCAGGATGCTGTTGTCGACCCTGCACAAACGAATCCTCTGGTGTGCCCACTGCACTCGGCGCACTGCCTCCCTAAGGATAGTTCCTGTGAATATGTCCTGACTGAACACACCCGTAGCAAACTGGCGGTTCCCTCCCCTGCGGCTGCACTAGTGCTAAATTCTGGAACTGCTTTGGCTGTAGATAATTTGCCGCTCGATACCCGGGTTTCCTGCACCGGTAACAAATCAACACCCTTTTCTCTAGCCCTCCAGGCAAATTCACTGATGGTGCTAGTGCAGAGAACTACTGTGGTAACCCAGATGGGTGAAAGCTAAGACCAGAGGACCTCTGCCTCTTGCTGGAACGCCCACCTGTCTGCTCCTCTCTCCCACCCTATGATGTCCGGGCCTCCCTGGAAGCTCAAATCTCAGTCATAGTGTTCTCAACCCTCGTTGCTGCCGCCACCAGCTCTATGAACGCACGAAGTCCCAGTGCTACCACACGCTCCCTGATCGCCGACCTCAAGCCTCATTGATTGCAACTCTTCTATGCTCACCAACTCTGGAGCAAACCGGGATAAGCTTGTGAACCTTGCCTCATACTGCATGATGTCCATTGCCCTATTTTTAAGAGTGTAAAACTCCTCCCTGTACATATCCCTCTTCGAAGCCAGGAAGTATTTCTCCAGAAACACTTATGTGAAGGCTTCCCATGTGACCTCTACCATGGTCTTGGAATATTTCCACCACGCGTGAGCATTACCTCTCAACTAAAATGTGGCAAAAGAAACCCGCAACTCATCCTCCATGATCTGCAACGTGTCCAGGATCTGAGTCACTAACTCTAGCCACTCCTTCGCCACAATAGGATCAGCATCCCCAACAAAGGTAGGTGGATCCATGCGCCTAAACTCCTGCATCGCTACTGTAGCCCTTGCCTCTCGCACTCCCTCTCTCTCCCTAATGATCTCACCTCTAACCAACTGTTGGATAGAACCCACAGCACACGCAACAACTCCGTTGTGTCCATCAGTCCCAGGAGAGCATTTGCATCCCAGCATCAGGGATAGGAATATCCCCTTGGCCAACACCATGGCCACGGCCTCGCCCTCATCTCGCAAACATCGCGTCTATATGAAAAAGACAGAACATGAGATGTAGTACATAGCATAAACCACATAAGCATGCTAACACATAAGCACATAGGTTCATGCTAAAGAAAACCCCACATATCGAGGAGAACCAACAAGAATGATGCATCAATCTGGACAACCTACTCAAATTCCCTGCTAAAAATCACATAAGCTAAACACATTTCTAACTTGGCTCCCAAGTTTGTTAACCCAAACGCCCAAAGGCAGGACTATCACTCCTAAGATTCAACCCCCATGCCCACATATATACATCATTCACATATCTAACATTCTGACACGTTCATGTTATCAAAGCGTCTAAACATATGCAATCAAGCACACACAACCAACCTCACACAGGATACACCCTTTTCCCACGGCTCTTATGTATTCGAACCCAAAACTCTGATACCAAGTTGTCACGCTCCAAACTCCGGGTCACGTGAAACACCCACCACAAACAACCAAACATAAACCAAACCGAGGATACACTCCCAATTTAAACCAAACATGTATTGTATATAATTGCCAAATGGCTTACATTATACGGTTTCAACACCGAAAAAACATGCTATAACGTACATGTAACAGAAAGAACAAAAAGGAAGACTACTACTCTTCCACCTCTCCAGCAACCCCGAGTCAATCTATGCGGCCGATACCTGAAAAGAAAATCAAATCCCACGTCGTGAGCCAAAGCTCAGCAGATACTAGACAACACATGCGATATAAGCTAAACATGCTAGGAAACGAGGTACAATTTTAGACTCTCTTTCAAGCCTTAAAAATAATTTCACATGCAAGGGAAAGCGAGGATACAAACCAAGTTTTGACTCACTCATAGGAGCCTTAAAAATAATTTGAAAATAGTTTTTACATCGCGATTCACACGAATCTTAAAACAATTTAAAAACTGGTCTATCCGTCCCATAATACAGTTCATGCAATCCATGTCACACTTGTATCCTTAGGATCACATTTTTATCCTTCAGATTCACACCCACGCGTACCTTCAGGAACACATTTCCATCCTTCAAGCACTCATAAACACGCCCTTAGGATCACATTTCCATCCTTCAGACAATCACACACACGTCTTTAGGATTACATTTCCATCCTTTAGACACAACGCATAACCTAACTAGGATTTAAATGCACAGAACCACGTCACATACTATACACGCGACTTGTCACGCCCCAAACATCGGGGTCACGCGAAAGCCCACCAAAACACCATTTTAACAAAATAGATTTTACAGTTGAAATTTAAATATAACATATGGATAAAATTCCCACAACTGAACTCTTATAAAACTGTAAACATGCATTCTTATACATGAATAAGTATATCGCCAAAAGGCGTACAAAACTCGCATTCTGAAATAGGCATCACATGTCAAAGTTACATGTACAAAATAGGGGAAGCTACATCTAGTCTTCCATCTCAACGGGCATCTAGGTCATCTCCTCACGTCCACTTGAAACATTTTTAGAAAATCCCACACCATGAGCCGAAGCCCAATGGAAAAGTAGACTGTAAACTGTAATACAGGTCATACAATCATATGGTGGGAGCGAGCTCGGCCACAAAAGCCAAAGAGGTTTTCCTCTAAAAAATCCATCAGTTTTCCATCCTTGAAACTATGCATATAATCTGACAGTTATCATGCCACAGTTAAGGGAAAGCAATAAAACACAGCATTCTCGACTCGGAACACACAGTCGAGGAGACACAATAAATGTAATCATATGTACCGACTCTGTCAACTCAAAACAAAGGTAACAACTATAGACTCCTGCCCATTATCCTAGTCCTAAACCACTTAAGGCTTGCTAGGTAATGACAAGTTCTATACGATGTCACAACAACATACCCACTCAAGGGATAACTTGCTTCTTTACGGATTTCTATGATTGATGGACGAAGTTAACCAAATCACGACTCGCTTCTTTACGGATTGCCATGACCGATGGACGAAGTTAACCAATACCACGTTTACGGGGATTAACCCGAGGGACCGTAGCGAACCCACTCTGCGCATGTTTTTAGACTTTCACCAAGGAGCAATGGAAGCCCAACTCTAAACCACAAACCCATTGTCATGGTACATCTTTGGATAGCATTATAAAACACAACACGCTAACTGATATACAACGCATGTATATAAAAGGGATCCCATCCATGAACCATGGAGATCAAATAATATATGTAAAAACATATTTTCACCCAAAACGTTTTAAAGGTTGAGACTCAACCCCAAAGGCTAGCTCCAAACTTCAACCAACACGTTTTGAAATTTCCCCAAGACTCCGTTTTCAAACCATCCTTTTGAAAACCTCAAATACCCCTTTGAGAACGTAGAATTTCAAACAAAACCTTGGATAAACATCACACGAGGAAGTGAGGGAACCTAAAACCATTTGAAACAACACCCAAGCCCCATCACAGGACCTCAGTCGACTGGCCCAAGCCCCTAGTCGACTGAAAAACCTTCTGGAAAATAATGAATCAAAACAGTAGCAACTTCAGTCGACTGACCCCCAGGTTTAGTCGACTGAACCCCCAAAAAGATGATTCAGTCGACTGACCTTCAAGGTCCAGTTGACTGAACTTCCCCAGATTTTGTTTTGTGCTACAGTTTTTCCATGTTTTTAGCTCCAAACCCAAAATCAAACCTCCAAACTTCTGTTTGTGATATCCACAAGGATATGTAAGCCCAAGCTTACCATAAGGCCACAAAAGAAACCCTCAAAGCATGATTTCATCCACCCGAAACGCCAAAAAATAGTTTTACCCCAAAATCGGATCTAGAACATAAACATCTTTTTCATGCGTTTTAAAACGGTGGAAACACGTAGGATTACATGTAGTACCCTCTAACAGTTATACAGTATAGGATCCAACCTTGGTGAGTTCAAAACTCGACGTCTCGATCAACGTGCAAAATTGAGCTTCGCCGAAATCAAATTTTGGCTGGGCGAATGCATAGACCACGATGCCGATACTACGAATCAGCAGTTGGTTTATCAAAAACCGAGCCCCGGTCCCCCCAGAAGTTAGAGAGAAGGCATAGCGTTTGGTGAGCTTAAAGCTAGAGAGAGAAGGGGGAGATATTTTGATGAAAATATCTCACACAAGATATTTATAGTCAAAATATCTCAAAAATATTTTTTTTTTTGAAAATTTTGAAAATCACTCGGCAACTCCCAATAACCCCGGGAACCAACCCCGCATACTCAGATAAACCTAAACATGCATCAAAATGAAAACATCATGCATCACAGAGACATATATATATAAAACACATCATATATACATAAGCCTAAAAAAGAGACGAGTCCAGGTCTCACAACTCTCCCCCCCTTAAGGAATTTCGTCCCCAAAATTCACAACAAGGTTACAAGGTAAAAAGGTCTGGGTATCTAGCACGCATCTCAGACTCAAGCTCCCATGTAGCTTCCTCAGCACCGTGATGATGCCATAAGACCTTGACATACGCAATAGTTCTGTCCCGCAACACTCGCTCCTTTGTGTCAATAATCCTCACTGGACGCTCTTCATAAGTGGCATCCTCCTCAACCCGCAGCTCAGCCCAATCTATCACATGTGAAGGATCAGGCTCGTACCTCCGAAGCATAGAAACGTAAAACACGTTGTGCACAGATGCTAACTGAGGTGGTAAAGCCAAACGGTAAGCAACCTCTCCAATCCTATCAAAAATCTCAAAAGGTCCAACGAAGCAAGGCAATAGCTTCCCGCAACGACCAAATCTCATCAAACCTCTACGTGGCGAGACCTTCAGAAACACATGGTCCCCCACTGCAAACTCCAAAGGTCATCTCCTCGGATCTGCATAACTCTTCTGGCGACTCTACGTTGTCAGTAGGCGCTAGCGTATCACAGCAACCTTCTCTGTCGTCTCCCGTACCATGTCTGGCCCCAAGACTGTGGTCTCTCCCACATCTGTCCAACACATGGGTGATCTACACGGTCTGCCATACAAAGCCTCAAACGGTGCCATTTCAATACTAGACTGATAGCTACTGTTGTATGAAAACTCTGCTAAAGGTAGATGATCCTCCCACGAACCACTGAAGTCAAGGATACAATCCCTTAGCATATCCTCCAGAATCTATATAGTCCTCTCTGATAGGCCATCCGTCTGGGGGTGAAAAGCAGTACTGAACATCAAGTTTGTCCCCAAGGCCTCCTGCAGACTCTGCCAAAAGCGCAAAGTGAAGCACGGGCCTCTGTCTGAAACAATGGATACGGGTACTCCATGCAACCGAACTATCTCTCTAACATACAACCCACTCAGTCGTTCCACCGAATCCCTTACTCGGATGGGGAGAAAGTGTGCAGACTTCGTCAACCTATCAATCACAACCCATATAGCGTTGCGTCCCCTAGGTGACCGAGGAAGTCCTGACACAAAGTCTATCATGACGTGCTCCCACTTCCACTCCGATATAGGCAATGACTGTAGCAAGCCTGCCGGTCTCTGATGTTCTGCCTTTACCTGCTGACAGGTAAGGCATCGAGAAATAAACTGGATCACATCTCTATTCATCCATGTCCAACAAAACTGACGACGAAGGTCATAGTACATCGTCGTGCCTCCAGGATGCACAAAAATACGAGAATGATGACACTCCCGTAAAAGATTAGCTCGGCATGACTCTGGCACAAACAACCTGCCAACCTCAAACTCTGATCAGAACCCTCACTCTAACCTGCTGTATCCTCGCCACTAGCCACGCGGTCTCGTATCATCTGAGCCTCCTGATCCGTCTGTTAGACCTCTAGTACACGTGCTATCATTGCTGGTCGAGTAACTACAGAAAATAAGGTGGCACCAGTCACTGTCTCCTCGAGACACAAATCAAACTCTCCCAACTCTCCAAGCATGTGCCATTCATGTATAGACACAGAAGTTAACGACCCGTGAGACCTCCTACTGAGCGCGTCAGCCACCACATTGGCCTTCCCAGGAAGATACTACAAGTCAAAATCGTAGTCCTCCAATAACTCCATCTAACGTCGCTGGCGCAAGTTCAGGTCCTTCTGCGAAATTAAATATTTTAGACTCTTGTAATCGGCGAAAACTTCGAAATGCTCACCATACAGATAGTGACACCATGTCTTCAAGGCGAACACTGGCGGACTAGTCAACCGTGTCTTCAGCTCCCGAAAAGCTGACTCACAAGACTCACTCGAAGCAAACACAACTCCCTTTCACGTCAAACGCGTCATCGGTGCAGTGAGTCTAGCATAGTCCTTCACGAACCGTCGATAGTAGCCGGCTAGACCCAGAAAGCTACGGATCTCAAAGACACTCTTCGGCCGCTCCCAACCGGTCACAGCATCAGTCTTTGACGAATCCACAGCTACCCCATCTATCAACACCACGTGTCCCAAAAATCTCACCTCAATCATCCAGAACTCGCACTTCTCGTACTTCGCATACAAGCAATGTTCTCTCAGAAGCTATAAAATAATACGCAAGTGCACCTCGTGTGCCTCCCTAGTGGGTGAATATATTAAAATATCATCCACAAACACCACTACAAAGCTATCCAAGTAAGGATGGAAAATCCAGTTCATCAAACCCATGAACGTAGGAGGTGCATTCGTCAGACCGAACGGCATAACTAGAAACTTATAGTTACCATAGCGAGTCCAGTTTTTTACGATGTAAAATATTATTTCATTCTCATTTTTTTTGGATCAATATTGTAATTGGATCACGCAAAATGGGGAACGAAAACGAAAAAGAAAAAGAAACAAGGTGCGGCAGCAACAGCAAACGCAGCAGCGTGGCGCCATGTTCGGGGTTTTTTTGGGGCTTTTGGGTATCTTTTTTGATGTAATTTTTTCGCTGAAATTAAGTTCTATCCGTTAGCTTTCCAACAGTGGTTTAATGGCGGCAAGACGACTACGAAAAAGGGGTGAAAAAATTCCTCAAAGATTGGTGCTCGCAGTGGCATGCTACAGTAATTTTGGTACTTTGGTAATTTTTTCAAGGCTCTTTGACTTCGAGTTTTGACGCGATTTTTTGCGGATATCTGGTTTGGGATATTAGCTAACTCTAGTAATTTTTTGGGACACTTTTGGTTCCGGCAAGGCGGTCAAACAGCGGCTGAAAAAAGGCGGCGCAGGGCTGCCAAACACAACAATTTTTTTGGCACTATTAAGGGGCTATTTGGGCTTCTTTTTTCGGCTTTTTCGGTGTTCCAGCGGTGGTCCGGGGCTATGACGGTAGTCCGGAGGCTGAGGAGAAGGTCGGGTCTTTGACGGCTCGTTTAGGGTTCCAAAACCCTAAGCGTTTAA
>JAOTRH010154235.1:0-13144 GCA_034768845.1 Heliamphora exappendiculata | reverse complement strand
CAAGAAAATTATACTTTTTTTCAAATCATTTCAATTAAATGAGTTTTAAAAATATAATAATTTATTTTTTACTAAAAGTAAAAATAAAAATAAAAAGACAAAAAAATTTTTAGATAAAACATTTCACTATATTGGCTAATATTAAAATATTTTACTATAAAAATTAATATTTTTTATCAAAATTAATATTTTTTTATAAAAAATAAAAACTTAAAAATAAAAATAAAATAATAAATTAAATTTCATGTTTTTATTTTACTTATATTTGTATTTAGTAATTTTTTATTTTTTTATTAAAAATTTTTAAATAAAAATTTGTAATTAAAAAAAAGCAAAAAAAAAAACAGGCGGTGTAAGTGTGAAAACAAAAAAATCAAAGGGTGTAAGTGTGAAAATATTATTTTTTTGTTGAAAAGTTAACAAAAAGTTAACTTTTAGATCAAAGTGTTACAAAAATTAAAAAGTAAAGAGGTGCAGTGATATTTCTGAGAATAGAGAGGATGAAAGTGATATAACCTTTAAATAGAGAAGGTGTAAGTGTAATATATCTAAAAAATTAAGTTATCAATTGGTTTATTTTTATGGGTAAATTATATTAATTTTTCTTGATGTTTGAGCTTATTATTTTGACATAATTAGGCTCCATTTTTTTAATGTTTAAATTTGCAAAACACTTTATTTCATGAGTTTAGTGTTTCGTTAGGTTAATCTAGATGAGAAATGACGATGGAATCATATTTACAATAAAATGCTTATTATGCTTTTATTTATTGAGGTATCTTCTTAACTTTCACTCAAGCACCGTTATTCAATTTTTGAATAATATTTCTTTAACCCAAACACTTCATTGGGCTGGTGGTGTTGTGCGACGGTAGTTAATACAACTAGCGTAGCGGTGAGTAGTTATGTGCACAGCTGACGGTAGATGGCTGTGATGTGGCGGAGTTGACCGTGACTTGGTAGAAGTGGGTTTGTAGAGTTGGTTGCCCGTGGCTGTAATCAGTATAGGTGAATGGAGCTACTTGTGATTCGGTAATTTGGATCCAATTGTGATTTTGTCATTGGGAATGGTAGTCTTGATGCTTGGTAGGGGTGAAAAGAAAATCAATTTGACTGAATTAACTGACCGAATCAAATTGAACCGCCCAGTTTTGATCTGTTCTTCAATTATGTTCAGCCTGATTGGTTTTGTTGCTCTTATGAATTCTGCGGATCGGTTCGGAAGTAGTTAGTTCACTAAGGGTCAGTTTGGTTTGGGTGATTTGGAGAAAAAAAAAAGAAAATAAAATTCTCTTATTTTTTATCACTTGCTTGGTTTATTAAATAGGAGAGAAATAGAAAAAATAGAGAGAAAGAGTTATCGTCTCAAACTCACTTTTTAAATCTCTCTAAATTGAAGAGATTTGAAAAGAAAAGAATTGGGCTGATTAACTATTTTTTATAATACTTAAATTATTCATTTAAAAATAAGAGAAGTAAAAAGGTAATGACAAGAACATAATTATTTTTGTAAAATAATTAATACTCTTTATTTTTTTTCTTTTATAAAGTTTATCCAAATAAGAGTGGAGAGAAATTAATTTTTTTTCCTATCTAATTAATTCAAACAAAAATCAGAAAAATCATGATTATTTTTTTTTTTTTTGCTTTTCTCTTCTAACTTAAAAGAGAAAACATAATAATTTATTTATTTTTTTATTTATAACCAAAAGGGCTATAAGTCTACCAACGGATTCAACCAAAACCGACCGAGTATAGGTGCCGTAGAAATTTAGATTTAATCTCACACACAATGCACTCTCTCTCTTTTTCTCTCTCTCCATATATATATATATAGAGAGAGAGAGACACACACAAAAATGCACCCTTCTCTCTATCTCACTCCCAAATCTACTTATAATTTTATAATAATTAAGGATAAAAAAGCAAAAAAGTTACAGAAGGATGCAAAAAAGAGAAAATTAGTTGCTCCACTAAAAAACGATGTGTATTGAAGGGTGTGGATTGACTAAATGAGAGAGAAATAGTTGCTCGACTTTGATTTTGATTTTTGAGTTATACTTCTTATTTTAATGGTTTACTCTTCTTACAAGGAAAGTGACTTCTTACATCTTCAATTTTTTTTTCCTTTCCTCTGTTTGGTTTGTGAGAAACTGAAGAAATGAGGGAGAGTAAAAAGTTTACTCCAGCCCGACTAAACCGAAATTGGACCAACCGAATACATTTCGATTTGATACGGTTGGATGCTTTGCTTTGTCAATTTTGGTGCTTTCATATATAAAATTGAGAGGTTAATTAGTTCGGTGGAATTTTTTTTATCTACTCTGACTGAACCGGACCGATTACACATTTAATGCTTGGAGAAGTAAAGAAAGAGAGAGATTTGTATAATTATACGTTGACTCCAATTTAAATGTGAACTTTATAATAGAGTCCCATTTTCTATGTAATCTTGTGTGATTACGTTATTTCAAAACAAAATATCTCCATTGTCACTTAAATATATACTAAAAGTCAAGACACACGCGATACATGTTCAATTTGACATTATCGCCTCTATGCGCCGCTCCTCTTAGGCTCATTGCCTCTGCTATTGCTCTGCCCACCTCCATTTCTCTCTTTGCGAATGTACTCTTCCTCTCATTCTCCCTCTCCCTCTCTTTCACATCACCATTCATGTTCATATCAATAGATATTAGTGGGTAGTTACAGATAAGATAGTTACTTTGTGAATAATTTTACAATTATATCCCTTAAGCAATGATTAGAGGTAATAGTTAATTTATTCGTATTTTTTAAAATGCAAAAGATGTGACAACGCTTCAAATGTAGCTGCTAAGCTATAAGTTTCCTTTATAATAGTAAATACATATATTTAAAAAATTGCTACCACAGTACTTATATAAAAAATTATGTATAAAAGTTCTTTCCAAACTATTTAAAAAATTCATTTTTTGAACATTTTGTTTGGCTTTAGTGAATTTGTTTTTCTACTTTTGACTGGGTTTTAAATATTTTTTATTCTTTTTGACTAGCGACATCTGAAATCAAAAAACAAAGAAGAAAAGGCCAAAGACAGAAAAAAGTTGATAAAATTGACTCAAATTATTGTTATAAAACAAGTTTAATTTTGTTGTTAGTAAACTATTTTAAAATTGAGAATTTAAGTTAAAGATCCAAAAAATTAAATTTTAACGCGTAAGTTTCATAAACAAAAATTTTAATGCGCAAGGTTCAATTGCATGATTTTTCTCGAAAATACCATGTAAACAGATAAATTTATCTGTTTTGCATAACGAACAGATAAATTTATCTGTTTTGCATAACGAACAGATAAATTTATCTGTTTGATATTTATCTGTTTATTATGCAAATAAATAAATTTACTGTCCTCTTATTTATGCATAACAGATAAATTTATCTGTTTGTATATCAACACCACTATCGCCGCCACACCCCCATTGTCACCGTTGTCGCTACCACCACCTTCCTACATAAAGACGAACGCAGACTTCTAAAATACTTGACCTAAAAGCATGATTAAATCGTAATTTTTCATTACAAAAAAGACTTTAACAGTTAGGTAATAAATCTCTCAATATCTCGTGGGAGTGAATTTATATAATTTTAAAATATTTAAACCTAATACTATTTTAATAAGAGATTTGTTTTTAAATATTTAGAACGGCATTGGCCCCCATTTGACACTATCATCACCACTCATTCCTATATCACAACTATTAAGATTAACATTATCATTTGGAAGTTGCAGCCAAATATAAAAACACAATTTTCACAAAAAAATAAAACATTTTTAGAAAAAATATTGTTTTTGCAAAAGAACATTTTTAGTAAAATGTTTTCAGCTCACACATGAAACAATATATAAGGGCATCCTTTTGGAGAAAATGCTAATACCAATCTTTCCCTAATGATCTCCTTAATTGGTTCATAACTTCTAGTATAATCACGATCTTCATTAGTACAAATTTTCATCCATAAGGATCTAAAAAATGTTATTCGCACGTGAATTTTCTGTAAAGCAAACTAAGAAAACTCAACAAAACTGTCGTGATTGTGATATTTTGGCAACTATATACCATTTGATGGGGTCCTTTGATTTTGAATGAATGAATGACAAGTTAATGAATTCTCTCAAAAATTATTGACTACGCGACACCAAAGTTCTTGGGAGCCAGAATTTATGGGGCCGTTGTACTTAGGAGTGATCTCACGTAATCATGCGACTCTCAAAAACTTGCAACATCACGTGGTCATGCTTTCAAGAAACTAATGACTGCTCCTCTCTTTTATTTGTGTAATATAGGGATGGTAATGTGTCCAGAGTGGCGACATGCTTGTGACGCCTCGTCCTCCGAGCACGTCGGGACATATATAAATATAAATAAAGAAATATTCTAACTATTTATTCATATGTATATACCTTAATTATTACATTATAAAAAAGTTTTGGACTTGTTCAAAAGCACATAACGATTACAGTTTCACTAAGGTTACTCAAATATTACAAAGGTTGTAGGAAAACTGAACAAAAGAACAAAAATAGAGGTCTTGAATCCTTAGAATGCATCAGTGGGGTTCACATGCTCTTGGAACTCACTATGTTCTTCGAATTCTTTTTCTCCCTCTAGGACGACTTCCTCCAAGTACTCTTCCTCACCTGTGGCATGAATGTCATGAACCAAAACCTAGTAAAAAAATGCTCTAAACCTTCTAACTAATCTCACGGCACAAAATTTACCATAACGCATATCATGTAACACTTAAGCACACTTAAAAGTCAAGAAAACAGACAAATTTATAGTAGAGTAGCAGATAAGTCAATAAACATGCGAGTATAAAATACCGTATATGCAACTCAAATGCCCAACCTGACATACACCCAGATCATAACAGGAATTCTACACCGGGAATTCGAAGGGACAAATTTTCTAGATAAATTGCACACTAAAGCCATCACTACTCCTCGTTGCGATTAGTAAATCCTTTGCTTGGCTACATGCCACAACTATTTTACCGCAAAATTTGCAGCGGCGTGGGGTTTGGGATGAACCTAAACGCTCCCACCTTAAGAAGCATGATGCCTTCGCACCAGTGTCAACTCCAAAGTCCAACTACTAAAATCAGAATGCTAGCGAAAAATCCATGGTGTCCAACAATATCCATGATAAACCATTTCAAACATCGGGGACGCATCCTGGGTGTATAAACCAAATCTGTAATACTGGGGATGCACCTAGGGTATACAAGGGGAATATATCTCAAAATATTTTCAAAAATAGAAACCAGGGACGCCCTAAACTTAGGACCAAGAAGGACAATTCAACATAGCCCATCCCAACAATGATTTACAGAGATGGACTCCAATATGCCAGGATACAAGTGACAATGTCCAAGATGTATAATACGGATCTCAAGTGTAGCTATCTATAGCATGGCATTAACTAGCGTGACAAAGTTCAATTCTCAAGATACAATTCAAACTTGGTGGCATGAGTTATAATAATTGTACATTCACTTAAAAATACTAATCAACTAATTCAAATCAATCAAAATAAAAACTCGGGTCTCACGACAAAAGGTATTCGAACATACACATGGTAGCTTTAAAGGCCAAGTTCAAGTATTAAATTTAAAGGGTCGATAGGAGTTTGGGGTATCTAGAATTGGAATCAAGTTATGATTTTGAAACATCATTTAGATAAAAATATTTTTTTACAACTCCTATGTTTAAAATTAAGGCCAAAGCCATAGTTTTGGGGCATCAAACCAAGTCTAAATGAGCCCATTTTTGGATATGTTCTAGTTAAACATATCCCCTACAAGTCTCATGAAGGGTTCTAGGGGTAGTGGTTTGAAACAAGTTAAAGATATAAACTATTTTGTAAAATAGGTTTTGTTAGCCGCCAAACGCTCAGCAGAACCGGTTCTGGACAGAGAGTTTGAAACGGTGTTGAGGGACTTTTCCAAAGTATTTAGGTATGATTTTTGGATAGAACGTAGTTCAATATGTTGCCTACAATATTCATGTAGACCACTTTTGGATTAGGTCACTAAAAATAGGAGTTTTTGGCTATACAAAAATATGTGTGACAGAAGTGTCTTTTAAGAGCTGAAACACAATGGAGAGTTTCAAAGGGGTTTTGACCTATCAAATCTAAATAGTTTGTGCTCATATTTGGTGGGTAGTTATATATACATGTTATCTATAATTTTTTTATTTTGACTAAAGCTCGGATCTCATTATAAACTAGGATTTTTAGGTCGGTATTGTCGACTGGTCTAAAAATGACACACTTGGGTAGAATTACAATATCTTGAGTTCTACTTACTCAAATGAGTTGAAATCAACTTTGGATTAATGATAACACATAAATATAATTCTAAAAATAAATAACATGTTTAGATCAATTTTCTACATGAAGTTATGAAGTTTCAAAGATAAGGACAGAAACATTCAAGTTCTTAAAAATCAGGTCCTTATATGTTCAAGTTTCCTATTTATGATAGGTCAAGGTTTTGTCCAATTTCTTTGCATGCTTGTGTTTTATATATGACTATCAAGGTTCTAGCACACTTTAAGTCATCAAACTCAAAAATAACAACACACAACCACATCTCATATCATTTAAAAGCATAACAACCCCTATTTCTCAACTACAGTGCCTTTTTGGTTTATTTTCAGTTCTTGATTTTTGAAGTATTTAAAGGGATGAGTTGATGGATATTTTGGATGATATTAGACATAAGGTTTAGAGGTTTTACTTATTTGTTTAGAGGCTCAAAATGTGGTAGGATGGAATGACTTCGCTTTAGAGACACTTCCTTGATTTTTCTTAGGCTCCTTATTTCTCTCCTTCTTCTTTCCTCATTCCTCTCTCAAACTTGGAAGAGTACTCAAGAATAATGGAAATTTGGTCTCTCACCTCACTTGGCCAAAAATAATGAAGGGGGAAAGAGGGTGTTTGGCTTAGTTTATATAGGAAAGGCTAGAGAACATAATGATGCATTTTAAGTCCTTATTTCTTCCCTATCACATGGGTTAACAAGACAAGGAGTAACTTTTGAGGGAGATATATCAGATTTGGGGTAGGGAATTCAGCTAGGGATCAGTTTGGGAGATAAAAACTATAACGACCCGACACAGACTCTAGTTGTAATAACCTGGTTAGTAATGACCCGCATAATGACCCTTCTTGGACCCTAGTAGTAGTGACGGATAGTCCACGAGGTCATAGAACACGGAAGAGATTCAAAACCTAACTCGAACAAAAAACCCTAGGTATAGCCCGAAAACCCTAAAAAGGTCCAAAACATAGGCAATAAAATCCTTGTACCCGGAGAATCTCCTAACATTCTAAATGAAGTAAATATCATAAAATAATGAATTAAAAATAAAAAATTCTCATAAATAGGATAAAATGACTATTTTGCCCCTCGTACAGCAAAAAAACTTTAAAAATCTAAAATTTGACATATGAATACCCTAAACCAAGAATTTAAGTACAATTAAGTGGTAAAAAGACAAAATAACATAAAAAATGCCAAAAATGCCTCTTAGTGGCCGACCACCTTGGAAAATGTGCCAAAAGTGACCTTTTTGCTTCTTTTTAGCTTTAAATGATGAGAAATGTATTAAATGAAGTATTATGATGATCTCATACTTATTGAACAAGTAATATATCTAATAATATAGTGTTATATGTCAACAAAAGAAAATAAATTATTATTGAAGTTCATACACAACAAAATAAGTCAAAAAGTCATATATTGTCAAAACAGCTTAATTTGACTTAAAAGATTATATCTATTTAATTAATTGGTATGAAAACTATGATAATACATGAAAATACTATATTTCTCATAAATATATCAAAATAATAAGTCTCAGTAGAAAAAGATATCAAAAAGATACATCAAATTAACTTTTAATACATTTTCTTGCACAATAGGAGCACGCAAACCAAGAAAAATTCCTTGATTGATGAGGGATCAGATTTTACCCCCCCAAACTGAACCCTAGCTACTTCTAGCTTCCCCAAATCTGAATTTTGTCCCTTAAAAAACTTGAACTACATTAATGAGCCCATGTGATGTGTGAGGAGGAAAGGAAACAAAAGAGTACCTTAATTAATTTCTTGGTAGAACTGTAATACTTATGTACTTTTGAACGGTTCAGAACTCGTTTGTGATGTAATAACTAATGTATGTAAATATGAATGAATGGCTAGAATATCTCTTTATTTATATTTATGTATATCCCAACGTGCCCGGAGGATGGAGCGTCACAAAAACCTAATTCCACATCAATCTTGGGGTTTAATCTTGGTTTGTGTGCCATTTTTTGCAAGAAAATACTTTAAAAGTTAATTTGATGTTTCTTTTTGGTGTCTTTTTCTACTGAAACTTATTATTTTAGTATGTTTATGATAAATTTAGTATTTTCATGAATTATCATAATTTTCATAACAATTGATTAAGTAAATGTAGTATTTTAAGTCAAATTAAGCTAGTTTGACAAAATATGACTTTTTAACTTATTTTAGTGTGTATGAACTTCAATTATGATTTGTTTGCTTTTATTAGCCTATAATACCATATTATTATTATATATATATTACTTGTTCAACAAGTGTTAGGTCATCATAATGCTTGATTTGATACTTTTATCATCTTTTTAAGCTTAAAAGAAAACAAAAAGCTACTTTTTGGCACAACTCCCAAGGGCCACTAAGGGGTATTTTTGTTATTTTTGATGTTATCTTGTCATTTGCTACTTAATTGTACTTAAATCCTTGATTTAGGGTGCTCATGTGTTAAAATTTGAATTTTTAAGATTTTTTTGCTGTACTAGAGACAAAATTATTATTTTATCCTAATTATGAGAATTAATAATTTTTATTCATTATTTCATGATAATTACTTAATTTAGAATGTTGGGAGGTTCTCCGAGTGTCAAGATTTTGTTGCTTGAGTTTTGGACATTTTTAGAATTTTGGGATCGAATTAGGGTTTCGGGTTGAGTTAGGATTTTCATCATTTTAGCGATCTAAGATTTTAACAGAAAATCGTTGCTAATACTACGATTTGGGCTAGGTCTTTACACGGGTCATTTTCAACCGTGTTGTTATAATTAGGGTCTGAACTAGATCGTTACAAACTACCCCCTTGACCAAATTTTGTCTCTGAAATTTCGTATTGTACTTTAATCTGTGAACAACAAGGGTGACTTGCCCTCATTGCTTCCTCTTGTTTCCAAGTTGATTCCTCAATTCCGTGATGATCCCAAAGGACTCGCACGAGAGGTATTGTCTTTTCTCTAAGAACCTTGTCACGTTGATTGACTATCCTTACGGGTTATTCTTCGAAAGTAACGTCCTCATTAACATGGAGCTCCTTCCAATCCAGAATGTGGGTAGAATCAGGTTCGTACTTTCTCAGCATCAACACATGAAAAACGTCATGAACACTGGCGAGTTGTGGAGGTAGAGCCAAACGATATGCTACTTCTCCAACCATGGAAAAAATCTCAAACGGACCGATGTACCTTAGATCTAGCTTTCCTTTCTGGCCAAAACGTATAACCCCCCGTTGTGGTTAGATCTTCAGAAATACATGATCTCCTACTTCGAATTGTAGTGATCATCGCCGCTGGTCGGTGTAACTCTTCTATCTGCTTTGGGCTGTGACCATTCGTTGTCGAATTGTGTTGATCTTTTCCGTTGTCTCTTGTACCAAGTTTGGTCCCAAGATGTTGGCCTCTCTAGCTTTTACCCAACAAATAGGTGACTTGCAAGGCCTTCTGTATAAAGCTTCATAAGGTGGCATACCAATACTAGCCTGGTAGCTATTATTGTAGGCGAATTTGACTAGTGGTAGATGTTTCTCCCAGCTTCCCTTGAAATCCACGACACATGCTCGTAGCATATCTTCTAGTGTTTGGATGCTGCGTTTTGATTACCTATCAGTCTGTGAATGGAAAATTGTGCCGAAACACAACTTTGTCCCAAGAGTTGTCTGCAGGCACTGCAAGAATCGTGAAGTAAAACGGGGGTCTCTGTTCAACACGATGGAGATTGGTATCCCATACAAGCGAACGACCTCTCGAATATATATCTTGCTTAGCGTTTCTAGTTTTTCAGTGGTCCTTACTGGTAAAAAGTGAGCATATTTTGTAAGACGATCTACGATGACCCATGTGCTATCGTTCCCTTGAGGTGACTTTGGCAACCCAATGACGAAGTTCATGGTTATATGATCCCTTTTCCACTGCGGTATTTCTAAGGATTGTAGAGCTCCTCTGGGCCTCTGCTCTTTGGCTTTTATTTGTTGGCAAGTGAGACATTTGGTCACGAATTTAGCCACATCTTGTTTCATACCTTCCCACTAGCAACGTTGCTTCAAATCATTGTACATCATAGTTCCTCTTGGGTGAACTGCAAATGGTGACTGATGAAATTCTCTTAGGACTTGTTCTCTTAATCTGTTGACATTAGGAACAAAAAGTTGATCTTGGAATAGTAGTATGCCGTGTTTTTCGATCGTTCACCCTAGTTTAGATTCTTCAGCGATTAGGCGATTGCGGATAAATTCTAAATCTTGTGTTGGAAGCAAAATTGCTAAGATCATTATTTTTGTAAATGATTTTTGATAAAAATTAATTGGACGGGCAAACGCTGAAACGGGCTCTAGATAAAAATTGACGTTGAACGATCAAAAATAAAATCCATGTAACCAAAGTTAATTTAGAAAAATACCTTTTATCGATCGATTCTTCAACTACGATTTGATTCTGAGTTGAAACTTATGTCAGATCTTTTACTGTATTCCTTTACGTGATTTTCGAATATAGTGTTGGCTACGGACTATCGAGATCTCGTACTGACAGAACCCAGATATCTTTCGTCTTGAAAGATAAAATATGATATTATGATACAAAACTGGTTCAGCCTACTCGCATATATATATGGCTACAGTAGGAACCTGGAGAGTAATTATGAGTAAGACTTCCAGTAGAACACAGATACCTACCAGCGGTTTTTACAATTATAAAAAGACACAGCATTTTCTGCAATTTCTGCAATTTGTATAAAATACTGAATTATAGTTCACACCACTAAAGAATTATAATTGCACTCTAACCCATAATTTGAAGACCTTATTGCATTGAGATCCTATTATTAAATACTTACCATTTCTCTCCACGTTAAGATTTTCGATACTCACCAATTAAATTTAATTACTGACAATTTAATTTAATTGGTATTTTGATATTTCTTAAACCCTTCTGCTTAACTTATTTGATCGCCAAATAATCAAATTTACCTGCAGGGTTTGGCCCGGTCAAAACTTATAAGCTTCCTTAAGGGGGTATCATCAATACCGATTTATTGGGACGTAGATTTCGTCAATAATTAATATTTGCCATATAAATAAAATCACTATATAACTTACCGGGAATATAGACCCATATAATATCGCACACTCTAATGAATCAAAATAACGAATATTAAATATATGCAAATCAATAATTATTTTAGGAATAAGAAGATAAGCACTATTCATAATAACCTTGGGGTATAAATTAATTTATATAGTAAGTATAAAATTAATTACCCAAAATGTCCTGTTCAATACACACAAAGTGTACTGGCACAGAGAGTCAGAATAATATATGGCGCTATTATCTGTATCCTGTAACTAAAACAGGCCTACTAAAATTCTGTAGTACAGTCGTACCGATGGTATGTCTATTTCCATCTAAACTGTGAACATAAAACTCATGTTCTGCAAGAACATAAAATTTGATCTTCTGTGTAAGCCGTGCTTTACACACCATATTAAATACTATACAGAATATTGGATATCTATGCATAACAAATAAATGATATGCATACATTGCTTATAAAGATTATCATAAAATAAAAAATTAATTTATAAAAATAAATTTAAATACTAAAAATAAGAACTTCAGTATACCATCCATAACAATCTCTCATTTATACTCAAAACCATGCTGCCATACATGTAACTCCCATGCCCTCTATATGACTATCAAAAGTCTTAGCCGGTAAGTTCTTTGTAAAAGATCTGCATGGTTGTCTCTTGATATAAGCTCCACGTCTGACTGAAAATCTGAGTCTGTGTACTCTAAAGGTACTAGACTGTCTCCCTGGTAAATCAACATATAATCCTTAGTCCTTTTCAGATACTTGATTATATTCTTTACTACAGTCCAATGCTCCTGCTCTAGGTTAAACTAATATCTGCTAACCATGCCAACGGTAAAGAAGATGTTAGGTCTAGTGTAAAACATAGCATACATGAGTTTTCCTACTGCATAAGCATAAGGAACGGCCTTCATCTTCTCTATTTCATCAAGTGTCTTAGGACACGGATTCTTGAATAGAGTGATTCCATGCCTGAAAGGGAGAAATCATTTCTTGAAATCCTGCATGCTAAAATGAGTAAGGTTATCATCGATATACTTTGCTTGTGATTAGCCTAACATCTTTTCTTTTCGATCTCGCATAAGCTTGATCCCAAGGACGTGATTGGCTTCTTCCAAGTCCTTCATATCAAACTTCCCAGATAACCATACTATAATCGTAGATAATGCCCCTACATCATTTTCGATGAGTAAGATATCGTCTACATCAAATACTAGGAAGATCACCACGCTTCCGTCACGCTTCTTGTACACAGAGAATTCATCAGGACTTTGGTAAAAATTATAAGGCTTTATAGCTTGATCAAACTGAGTGTTTCATGACCTTAATGCCTGCTCAAGTCCATAAATGAATCTCTTAAGCTTGCACAACATGTGCTCTTGGCCCTTTGCAATGAATCCGTCTGGTTGTATCATATAGATACACTTATCAAGACTTTCGTTTAAGAAAAGCTGTATTGACATCTATTTGTCAGATTTCATAATCGAAATGTGCAAAAATGGATAAGAGAATTTGGATAGACTTAAGCATGGCTACCGAAGAAAAGGTTTTCTCATAGTCGATCCCTTCTTTCTGAGTGAACCTTTTAGCAACAAGCTTAGCTTTGAAGGTTTCAACCTTCCCATCTGCTACTCTCTTTCTCTTGTAGATCCACTTATATCCAATGGGTTTTA
>JAOTRH010154224.1:0-13145 GCA_034768845.1 Heliamphora exappendiculata | reverse complement strand
TATATATAATGCATTAACTATTCGTCAAATTAAAATAATAAAAATAAGAGAAATATCTGAAAAGGTTATAACTATGTCCGTGGCCAATGAAAAAATAAACATTATGTTCTTATTTCAAAAACAAATATAGAAATATCACCAAAAAAAGGTTATAACTATGTCGTGTAGGAGTCCTAGAAAAAGTCGTAAATTTCTTAGGAAGGGAAAATCTAAGAGTTCACTTTTATGTATTCTTAAGAGGTGATAAAATTCAAGATTTTGAACAAAATTTATTAAGAATTCTACAAGTAGACACAGACAACAGAATTATTTTCTATAACATAATTTCAAACTTTTACTGTTGATATAAAAAATGATCACTGAAGCTATTAGGGTAACTTTAGTTACATATGGAACAAATTTTATACAAACAAATATAGTTGACAATATAATACAAGTTCTGCTATTTATATAATAAAATAGCTTAGCTTTTTAAATTGTCTAAATGACAAATTGTGTTAAAATTGAGATTTATTTTTAATTTTCAATCAACGGTTGAGATTTTAGTTGTTATTTCTAAATTTCGCCCATTTTGCACTAACTCACGTATGTTCCTCTTCCTTTGAAAAATAGTTCCGTTCTTCTTCCCTTAGCAAAAACAAACTCTCATTCTCTCTCTCATTTACCCTCTCGCCTGTTCCTCTTCCTTTGCCGTCTCTTTCCGCCGCCGCGAGCGTCTTCCGCCATCGCCGTCTTTTCCCTATCGCCTCACCTTCCATCTTTTCACTTTCATGGTCGCCATCCCCGAACCGCCGTTGCCATCGCCATCGTCGCATTGCCACCGTCGCTGCACCGCCGTCGGTGTGCGCTGCCACCGCATCCACCACACTGCATCGCCTTCTTCCGCTACTGCCGTTTTCTGCCTACCCCGTCTCTCACCTCCGTAGGTAAGCTCCTTCCCGTCTCTCCATTCCAGTGGTCTCCGTCAACCACCGTCGCCTTACTTCACCTCCTTAATCCGCCGCATTACGCTGCCGCCGGTAAGCTCATTTGCTTCGACCCGTGCTCTCTTTCTCCTACGACCAAAAATCAGTGCCCGTGCTCTCTTTCTCCCTCCTACGATCAAAATCATTGTTGTTTCCTCTCTCTCTCTCTCTCTCTCTCTGTTCCTTCTTCCTCGCCGCAACGCCGCACCGCCGTAGTCACCGCCCCGTCGTGCTCTCTCCCTCTCTCTTTACCCATGCTCGATCTCTCCCATTTCAGTTCCTTCAATCTCTCATACCATCGACGCCGTAACGTCGCGCCGCCGTGGCCACCGCACAACCAAAAGCCGTCATCTTGGAACCGTCGTTCTATCGCCGACGTTTCGTCGTCGTCGCTCTGCCTTCGCTCCATCACCAGATCTGTTTAGGTACTTCAATTTTCTCCTTTCCCTACTCATTTCCAAGATCTTTGGGGTAGTAGATGACCTTCGTCGTCGGAATAGAACACAAAAGAGACTCAAAATTGCTAGAATCTGCAGTGTTTGTTTTAACATTCCTATAATGTTCTCATTTCCATATGAAAAGTAAGATCAAAATTGTTCTCATTTCCTATAATGTTATCAAGATTTCTAGAATGTACACTGTTTGGCTGCAGATATTGGTTTGATTCGTTTCTTCTTATTTTCTTCCTTGAATCAATTATCCTTTTATATTTTATTTATTTATTTTTCAGATCTTTATTTGATGCTTTTTCTATGGCTATTTTGAGGGAAGATTTGATGCGGCTATGTGTCAAGTAAAGCACTTACACGTAGCAACACTTCTGAGCGGCAAGTTAAGATTTGGTGTTTCTATGCCTGTCTAAGAACTGAGTTGTGTTTTTAAGGTTGGATTATAATTCTATAAACTGCTATTATACTACTTGAAAGTATAGAACATTGCTCTTTATATAGTTTTGATAATTATACAAATTTTATTCTAAATATTTAATTTGATGATTATAATTTTCCAACAACCGTGTTTGATGGCTAGAAAACAAATATGAATTAATTTTTATTGAGCTGATTTATTATCATTTGCTTTGATTATTGTAGGATTTCATCAATCAATTCAGGTTAATTCATTCAAGTTAAAATGCAGAATGTATAATTCATTATTTTAAGTTTGGTAATGCCCTAATAAAGCAAAAGTATGATATTCATTCTTTTATTTGGCATTTACAAGTTTTTTTTCTCTTTTTTTTCTATTTTCAAATAACATATAAGTTGGTCGAATTATTCTTAGCTTCTAATTGCTTTCTTTTTCACATTATAAAAAATGAAAAGAACACGTGATACACGATCATCTTCACAGTCATCAAATAAATATATGTATATGTTTGTGTTATCTAATTGATGAATTTTGTTATTGGAGCACCATTCATGATCATTGCATGCTTCTTATTGCCAAGTGTGAATGATTTTTCAAAAATTTTTTTTGGAAACGTTGTTTCTCCATAACCAGGTGTCACTCTCTCTATCAACTTTACCTAAGTTTGGATTTTAAAACAAAAATATAAGCATTTTATTTTTTTCATATAAAATCTTGGATAAAGTTGTTTTTTCCATTTTGCGTGATTTGGTAGGCATGGTATATATTTGATTGGTGACTCTCTCCCCTCTCTCAGTTAAATTTAAGATCAATTTGGTTTTTATTTAATTTGTTTTTGTATTTGCTTGATCTTATTCACTTAATTTTAATATTAAAATAAAGAATTCCTATATGGTTACTTATTCCAATACATTGGTAGTAAATTAAAATCTGAAAAAAATACAAATCTCACATTAGAACTTAGGGTTGGCCAGATGGATCTGTTTTCTTAGTTAGTTATAGTTATGCTGTTCTACCTACCTACCACAAATCTCACAAGTTTTTTTTCACACCGCCTAAAAAAATATGATTTTCTTTTTAATTTTAAAAAATAATATTTTTAGCTATTGACAATCAATTACAACCACAAAAACCAACCAAGAGAAGAACTCACAACATAGATATTTTTACATAAAAAATTCAAATAGTAAAAAATCACGGGACAAACAAGTTCAGGAAACAAGCGCTAATTATGAAAAGACACAATACAACTTACAGACTCTGTTGATCGACTCCTCAATCTTCTAGTCATAAGCTTATATACTGAATTCTCGTTAACTGTTCTCCTCTTAATTTCTACTGCAACGAATCCTCGTAGTAGCCTTCTTAGGTAGAATTTTTTGTCGAAACTTAAAACGCCGTATAAGCTTTGCTGTCGAATGATTTTCGAAGTTTTTGATACACAAAACAACTCTTGATATGATCTTGATGCTCAATAAAAGTCTGAGTCAAGAACTTATTTCGTGCACCAATAATGATCTATATATATATATATATCCTCAAACCCTAGACGGTCAGAAATAGAAACATAAAGCTACCTGGGCACCGCTCGAGCGGTCAATTGGGCGCTCGAGCGGTCAGATGGCCGAGGCTATCTCTCGAAACTTTGATTGCTTGTTCATCTTGCTGAACTGTGTGTTCTCTTTTTAGATTCTAGAAGAGACATGTATTAGGAAACTAATCTTAAAGATTGTTTAGGAGATTATGTAGATCTTTTAAGATCTTAGATAATAACAAGTCTATCAAAACCAAACAAGCTTCCTAATCTAAAAGGTTTCCTAAACATAAGGACATCCAAAACAACTAATCTTCCTAATACTAACTTTTCTAAATACCTAGACATTTCATATCACCTAGGATTTGCCATATAAAAAATAAAATCAAATAAAATATAAATTAATTTGAATTAATTTATTTACAATATCTCCCTTGACAAATTCAGGTGAACACAACATAAACTAAACCAGACCATACAAATTTTTCATAAACCAACACCACACAACTTCTTTCATCCCTTTAAAACAAACATCAAACCACAAGATAAATCTTAAACCATTAGAGAGAGAAAAAAATAAAGATATAAAGCCACCACAAACCAATGTAACCAACAGAAACAAGATGTGACAATATGTCCAAAGCATACATGTATCACCTCCCTCCACACCAATGTTGCAAAGTCAAAAAAAAAACTCCCCCTGTGAGCAATGTAGCGCAACAAAAGATTCAAAGTGATTCAAGGTAAACTGTAAACCACCCAACCATAAATGTAAATGTATCAACATTAACTTTACCCACAAAAAAAAATATACCAAAAACCAAAACTATACCATACCAGCAAAACAATTATACCATACCCACTTACTTCTCCTTTGTGGAACATGGAGGTAGTCAAGCCGAGCCGCTTTGAGAAGAAAATGTAAGGGTGAGTTCTTTTTGGAATAGATGGCCCTACCCAATCACAAAGCTGGCCACACAATGTGGCAGCAATGTCAGTGAAGTTCCAACTATGGTGAGGAAGAAGAGGTGGGTAATCAGACACAGATTGAGGTGTGTAACCCATATGGGCAATGAGAGACGATGGGTTTAGGAGAATATGATTACTTCGAACATATGTTTTAAAAGTAAACCAGTGAGAATCGAGCTCATACATATTAGAGTAAAACTCTCTAACTAAACCAGGATAAACTTCGTCGACCACTTGCAAAAAAGAAGTCCAATCGAGTTGGTCGAACATATGGGGAATATCGAAATCAAAGAAGTCGGGGAGGATTACCTTCGTCTCTAGGAGAAGGGGTCTATCAATGAAAAGGTGGTTGAATTTCTCTTCGGTACTGAGGGACATAAAGCGGTTCTTATCAAAAGGCGTTTGAGACCGTCTAGCCGTTTTCTTGGTGCTATGAGGCACGGTCCTGTAGATCATATCAAAACCAAAAAAAATGGCTCTGAAATCATGAACCATAGTGAAATTCAATGCACAGTGTTCATAGTAGAAAATAAAGAAAGTCAAAAATCATGGCATGCACAAGATCAATTCAGTGGATATAAAATCGAAAAAACGAAACAACACTACTTTAATGAACACTTGACAAGCATCACAAGGCCTCACCAATAGTAAGAACAAGATTAGCACAGAAGGAATATCATAGTATGCATAGGTAAGACTAAGACACGTGCGAGTTGAGTGTGATATGCAGAATATGAAAAACATAGTTGCTCGAGTGCTCAAACCACCGCTCGAACAGTGCCGACGAAATCCTTGAAGCCAGTATATCACAAGACAAAAGCCAAAAATATAAAACAAAAAGAGACGAATCTTAAGCAAACCAACACAATCTTCACCATTATTGATAACCCTAGGGTAGTGGAGAGTCAATATTAACCCAAAAGACAAGAGATTCACATTGACAAGAGAATCACATAGACCAACACATGCTCAACATATGCTTGAAAGATTTAACAGAATCCACAAACAAAACCTTCGAAGATCATAAACACGCTTAACATCCATAAGAGGCATGAGCACTTATCGGAGATGAATGAGAGGAGAGAAATCAAAGATCCAAAACCGAGGCATGTCCAAAAAATGGGTGAGAGAGAAGGAGTGCCAAAAGATTTGAGTGAAGAAGATGAAAGAATGAAAGAAAACAAATCGGCGCTCTGTTTTAAAAAACCTGGTTCACGACTGTTCGCTCGAGCGCTCAGATGGCCGCTCAAGTGCACAACAACCCGAGGCAAAAAAGGGCATTTTTTACCATTCGAGCGCACAGAGGGGCGCTCGAGCGGTGCGCTGGCTAAGTTAAACTAGAGGAAGCAAGTCAGAGAATCTAGAAAAAAACACTGACATTGGCATCTTTAAAAGTCAATAAGAACAAAAAAAAAACAAAAACAAAAACAAAAACGCAATAACTCAAACAAACAGAATAATCCAACGATGAAATATGGAAAAATAAAATCACAGAATCCTACCAATGAGAGCTTTATGTAAGATGAACTTCAAAGCTTATGAAAAAATAAAATCACCGAATCCTGCCAATGAGAGCTTTATGTAAGAGGAACTTCAAAGCTTTGAAATACAATTTCACATGGGCAATATTAAGAATATGAATGATCAATATACAATAGGCACATCTAAAATATAGTCAAATTGCACAATTTGAAGTCAAACCAAGTAAAGTTTCAATGTATGTCAGCTGAAGAAGTATGGATGCTCTCCCTCACAAAGAACTAGTTATACAAGAAAATTTTAAGCTATTTTATGGTGGCTTTCACACTACTACGAACGAAATAGCAAGGTTCGCATAGGTAGTCATTTTTAATAGTATTAAAGCACAGTTGCATACATGGCGGCTGATACACTAACATGAACAAAAAAGCATAGTTCAAATAGGTAGCAATTTTCACAAGCAAGATGAAAATATAGCATAACCAGCAGCTTTCACACTATAACAAACGAAAAAGTAAGATTTGTATAGGTAGCTATTTCTGTAAGCAAAGAATAGAAATACAGTTCCGAGAGAGAGCAGAGTAGTGGTGAGATAATCAGATGGGGTGGTTATAGGCAGCAACATTGATAGAATAATTTTACCGTAGAGGTCAATCAAAAAGTATTTTTCAACCAGTATCTAGTGTATATTGCATGCATATTTAACCACACATATCATAAACATAACACGAAAATCATTTTTCAAGGATTTTCAGAAACTTGATCTTGCCTAGCTTTCTGGCAGAGATTGTTCAGATAGTATTTTAAAATATTTTAGACATGATTATCCTTCATAAATGAATTAGAAGCCCCGCCCTTTTTTTAACTCAAAATGCTAATCCCAATTACTTTCCTGAGAAATTCAAAGAAAATTGTGCTTCAAGAGGTTTTGTGAACAAATTAGTCAGTTGTCTTCCAGTATCAATGTATTCAAGAGAGATGATGTTATCCTCGACTAACTATCGAATGATGTGATGCCTTATATTTATGTGTTTAGTCCAAGAGTGTTGAACAGGATTCTTCGAAATATTAATCACACTTGTATTATCACAGTAGATAATTATAGACTTTTGGATAAGACCATAATCTAGAAGCATTTGTTTCATCCACAGTTGCTGAGTACAACAACTACCAGCGGCTATGTACTTAGTTTCAGCAATAGACAAGGAAATATCATTCTGTTTCTTACTTTACCACGAAACCATATTGTTACCAATATAGAAACAACCTCCCGATGTGCTTTTTCTATCATTTACACAACCAGCTCAGTTAGCATCAGAAAAACCTGCACTGTTTTAGTTACTATCTTTGAAAAACCAAATACCAAACTCAACAGTGGAATTCACATATCGGATAATTCTTTTAACATCAGTTAAATATGATTCGATTCCTTAAGATTAGCCTGATAATGTGCACAAATACCAACACTAAATGCAATATCATGTCTACTAGTCGTGAGATACAAGAGACTCTCTATCATGCTCATGAACATGGTTTGATAAACATTTTCGCCTTTTTCATCTTTTGACAATTTCATAGATATACTCATAGGGGTTCGAATGGATTTGGTAGATTCCAGTTTAAATCTTTTAACTAGGTTTTTAGTATACTTCGACTGTGAGATGAAAATCCAATCGTCAGACTGTTTAATCTGTAAACCTAAAAAATAATTGAGTTTACCTACCATACTCATTTCAAATTCCTTTTGCATACATTCAAAAAATGAAAAAACAAGAGATTCATATGTAGATCTAAACACAATATCATCAACATAAAATTGTGTTACCAAAATATCGTTCTTGTCCCTTTTATGAAAAGAGTCTTATCCACACTTCCTCTACTGAAATCATGATTAACCAAGAAGTGGTTAGACGCTCATACCAAGCTCGGGGAGCTTGTTTCAGCCCATACAATGCTCTTTTGAGCTTGTAAACGTGATTGGGATAGAGTGGATCTTGAAAACCTTTAGGCTGTTCAACATAGGCAACTTCTTTTAATTGACCATTTAGGAAGGTACTTTTCACATCCATTTGATATACTTTAAAATTTAAAAAACAAGCAACAACAAGAAGGATACAAAGAATTGCTAATCTAGCAACAGGAGTAAAGGTTTCATCAAAATCTATTTCTTCTACTTGTGTATAGCTTTGTGCCACTAATCTAACTTTATTTCTCACAACAGTTCTTTGTTCATCAGACTTATTTTTGAAAATTCACTTAGTCTCAATTACATTAATATTTTTAGGTATAGGCACAAGTTCCCACACATTATTTCTGACAAATTATTCGAGTTCCTCATGCATAGCATTCACCCAACAATCATCAGCCAGGGCTTCTTTAAAAATTTTTGATTCGATCATAGAAACATAGCACAAATGACTTACCTGATTACGCATTTTTTGGCGAGTCATCATAGGCTTTGTTACCTCTCTAATCACTAGATCCAATGGGTGATTTCGTTTTACACGTGAGGAAGGTTCCAAGACTGCTTGTTCCTCAAGAGTTGTTGTAATTTTAGAACTTTCATCCACTGATTATTTTGGAGAGATAGGCTGAACTGGATTTTCAAGAATCTAAGAATTTGGCTGATTTGCTTCCAGTGTCAATGCCTCTTTAGACGTACCTGTATCATCAACAACAACATTGATAGATTTTATAACGGTAGATGTACGTAAATTAAAAACTCTAGAGACTCTACTGTTAATGGAATAGTCAAGAAATATTTTGTCATCACTTCTGGAGTCAAATTTAGCTAAATGTTCACGATCTTTTAGAATGTAACATTTGCTTTCAAAAGTTATGAAATATTTTATATTTGGCTTCCCATCATTTCATAATTTATATGCAGTCTATTTGGTACCAGGTTATAAATACACACGATTAATAACATAACATGCAGTATGTACGGCCTCAACTCAAAACTTGAGAGAAAGGTTTTTATCACGAAGCATTACTCTGGTCATCTCTTGTACTATTCTATTTTTTTCGTTCCACTACACCATTCTGTTATGGTGTTTTGGGTCCAAAAAACTCGTGTTGAATTCCTCGTTCGTCACAAAAGTTTGAGAATTTTGAGTTCTCAATTTTCTTACCATGATCTGATATGATTTTTGTAATATGCTGATTTTTCTCTTCTTGTTCATTATTCAATATAAGACATAGAGATTTGAAAACAGCAAAAGTGTCAGATTTTTCACACAGAAAATTCATCCAAGTAAACCTAGAAAAGTTATCAATAACAAAAAAGATATATTTCTTGCCACTTATACTCTCTCTTCTAAAAGAACCCATGAAATCCATATGGAGAAATTGCAGAGGATATTGGGTAGCAAGCTGATTTATTTTCTTGTGGAAAATTTTAATTTGTTTACCTAGTTGGCATAGTCTACACACAACTTTGATATTACTGCTCAGTTTTGGAATGCATTTGACTAATTCAGAATTTGCAAGATTGGAAAGATCATTATAATTGATATGACCCATACGATAATGCCATAATTCAATTTCATCAATTTTAGCAGAATGACATATTTGATCGATTTAAAGCAAAATTCCATAGCAATTATTAGATGTTCGAACACCATGAATAATAGTTTTTTTCTTTTTATCTAAAATCAGACATTCAGTTTTAGTAAAATGAACTTCATGGTGTGTGTCGCACATCTGACTTATGCTAAGTAAGTTTACTTTTAGACCATCAACCAGAAGAATATTGTCTAATTTAGGTAGCCCCAGAGAGTCAATAAAATCTTTTCCAATAATCTCGGATTAGTTTTCATTCCCAAATGTGACAAGTCTTTCATCATATGGATCAATACTAGAGAATAAGAATTTATTTCATGACATATGACGGGAACACCCACTGTTCAAATACCACATAAAAGAATTTTGGGCTTTTAAGGCTGTGTGAACAACATTGCATGTCAAATTAGATTTTTGAACCCAGATAGCATGAGTTCTAATAAAAGGTTTAGTTTGATTGCAGGGTTTTTGGCCAAAAGAAAGTCTCTGTCAGTTGTCCGCTCGAGCGCTCAAAGGAGCCGCTCGAGCACGCGACTGCAAGTGAACTTGACCATCTCTCAACCAGTTGGCCGCTCGAGCGTTCAGTTGGCCGAGAGTTTTATGTTGTAGTTGTCTAATTTGATCACGCAATTTTCTTATTTTTCTTTCATGTTGATATGTGGTCAACGATTTTATTTTTCTGCAAAAAGGTCTAATGTGTCCAAGAATACCACAAAAATGATAGGTTAGAACAAATTTTTGAAAAACAATTGATTTTGGTACTCATTTTTGAACAGGTTTTCCCCATAATTCAGTCCTGATTAGTTTAGGCTTTTCCAAAACCTTATCCTTACCAGTAGGCATGCTGATAGCTTTAACAAAATTAATTTTACATGTGGTCTTTAATCTAGACGTATTTGCCACGTATCCTAAACCCGTTCGATCTGTCGTCACTTTTTGCACGCTTAAGATTTCAACGAAACTCAGTGAACCTGCATTCAATTTCTTTAAAATGGTATTAGCAGTTGCCAATTCAGTTTTCAACAATTTCACTTTATCTTTGCTAGCCTCTAATAGAGACTTGATCTTCACTGCATCTTGTAATTCCAACTCGAGTTTAGAAACATTTGTTTTGAGTAAATCACATGATTCATTGAGTTCATTCATCGGTTTGTCAGAACTAACCAATTTCTCAGTCATTTTAGCTTTAAAGATTTTTAGCTGTGAAATCAAGTTCTGAGACTCAGTTAGTTCAGACTTGAAACTGTTATTTTCTGTTTTCATTGTTTTAACGTTCAGTGTCAACTTAGCGATAATTTTTGTCATTTCGTAATTTTCTCTGTGAAGTTTATCATAAGCCCACTAAAAATTCTTTTCATTCACATCATCAAATTCAGAACCTGAACCAGAATTACTTTGAGAAGCACGAGACTCATGATCAAATAATTTAGACTTACCTGATCATGTGCAAGCAGCAAAAGCAATAAACTTACCCTCATCATTATCTTTTTCTGACTCATTTTCATCGTCAGATGATTCAATCTCATCATCCCACGTTACCGTGAACATTTTTTCTTTTTTTTCTGTTTGTTTGAACAATTCTGTACAATATATCCATATTCCTGACATTCAAAGCACTGTATACTCTGATTATGAACTTTAGCTTCTTTCTTTTCAAACTTAACCACATTCTTACTTTTGTCACCAAAAAATCCAGATTTTGATTTGATGTTAGGTTTTTTATTTAAAACAAATTTTTTTAATTTTTTAACAATAAATGCCATCAGCTCAGGATCAATATCAGTTTCACATCTAAAGACTCTAACTCAACCTTAGAAGTTTTTAAAGCAACGCCTTTAGTTTTTTTTTAGTTGGCGTATAGTATATTCAAATCTCTAAAGATTTTCAACTAATTGTTCAATTATAAGAGAATCAATATCTTTACTTTTTTCAATAACAGTAACTTTTGGTTGAAAACGTTTAGGTAGTGACCGTAAGATTTTTCAAACAATGCAAGATTTTTGAATTTTTTCACCAAGAATAAAGCTAGAATTCACTATGTTACTCATTTTAGCATAAAATTCATCAAATGTCTCATGATCTTCCATTCGAAGAATTTCAAAATTTGTGGAGAGTCTTTAAAGTTTAGAGATTTTAATAGTTGAGGTACCTTCGTGTGTGGTTTCAAGGATATCTCATACTTCTTTAGTGATTTCACACGTGCATATATGTCCGAATTCTTCAGGTGTGACACCGCTAAAAATAGTATTGATAACCTTGTTATTCCAGCCTGCTTCTTCTAAAAAAAATTTCTCTAATTGTTCAGTGGGTTTTAAAATACTATCAGTACCAGATTTAACAGTAAGGGGTATCACCAATAACGACAGCCATCCAAACCCATTTGTCAATAAATTTGAAAAATGCCCCCCATACAAGATTTTCAATAGGGATAGTTTCCTCCATCTAACAACAGGGGTCGAATAGTTGAGTTTTCTTCTCTAGAAAATTCTATGAATGTGATTGATTAGAATTAAAAAAATTTTTGAAAAAAAAATTCGCTCTGATACCAATTGAAAAAATATGATTTTTTTTTTTAATTTTAAAAAATAATATTTTTAGCTATTGACAATCAATCACAACCACAAAAACCAACCAAGAGAAGAACCCACAACGCACAGATATTTTTACGTAAAAAAACTCAAAGGGTAAAAAATCACGGAATAACCAAGTCTAGAAAACAAGCACTAACTGTGAACAGATACAATACAACTTACAGACTTTGTTGATCAACTCCTCAATCTTCTAGTCCTATACTTGTATACCGAATCCTCGTTATTTGTTCTCCTTTTAATTCCTACTGCAACGAATCCTCGTAGCATCCTTTTTCGACAGAATTCTCTGTCGGAACTTAGAACGCCGTTTAAGCTTTGCTGTCGAATGATCTTCGAAGTTTTTGATGCACAAAACAACTCTTGATATGATCTTGATGCTCAATAAAAGCCTGGATCAAGAGCTTATTTGGTGCACCAACAATGAGCTATATATATAGATCCTTAAACCCTATGGAGCCAGAAATAGAAACATAAAACTGCCTGTGCACCGCTCGGGCGGTCAGTTGGGTGCTCGAGTGGTCAGATGGCTGAGGCTGTCTCTCGAAACTTTGATTGCTCGTCCATCCTGCTAAACTGTGTGTTCTCCTGATTCCAAAAGATACCTGTATTAAAAAACCAATCTCAAAAATTGTCTAGGAGATTATCTAGATCTTTTAAGATCTTAGATAATAACAAATCTACTAAAACCAAACAAGCTTCCTAATCTAAAAGGTTTCCTAAAAATAAGGACAACCAAAATAACTAATCTTCCTAATACTAACTTTCCTAAATACCTAGACATCTCATATCACCTAAGAATTGCCATATAAAAAATAAAATTAAATAAAATAGAAATTAATTTGAATTAATTTTTTTACACTGTCCGTTTTAAAATTCAGTATTAGAGAATGTCTATTTAAAAATATATTTGCCAGTTCACTGTAAAAATATTAAAAAAAACTTATGTGAAGTTTATTATAATAGGAATAGAATTATTGTCATTTTGAACTGATTTATTATAATTGAGTTTTATAGGTGCACATTGTATTAAAAAAACTATTGAAAGTGCCTTTAAGCGGTCATCACATAGTAAATTGATAAACTCAAGCATGGTTAATAGTCTTTTTAGCTAAACAAGTGAAAGAACAACTTCTATCCAAACATAGGCTAGAAATAATACATTCCAACCAAAAATTACAT
>JAOTRH010154213.1:0-13146 GCA_034768845.1 Heliamphora exappendiculata | reverse complement strand
GCCAATTCAATTGTAATTGATCCAGCTATTGAAATCTGAATTTCAATGGCCAATAAAATTCACAGATTCCAACAAAATTAATTTTGACCTAAGTGTTACAATTTTCAAAAAGTAGGGGGTGAAATGATATTTCAGATAATAGAGGGGCGACAGTGATATAACTCTTAAATAGAGGGGTGGTGTAAATGTAATATAATTTAAAAAAATTTTAAAAATTTTATTTACTTGGCTTTAATTGATTTTTTATATATTTTTTTTATAAAAAACCAAAAAATTAAAAATCTTACAAAAAAAAAAATTAGTCCAAACATAGACTCATTTTGATATTTCACTTATTCTAATTCAATTTATTTTTTACAAATAAGTTAAGACTTGCTCATGGCTCACCGATTTTGAGTCATTTATGTATTTACCACGTTGATGTCGTCCTCGCCTTGTTAATTCTTCAGAATCAAAATCGTAAGGCCATGTTTGATTAGAACATTAAGAAATGAGATTAAATTTGTAAAAGCAGACTCACTAGATTTATAAAGTTTATTGGAATTATTTATTGGAATCATTTATAAACTTTTTTATTTTCAGACTCACTAGATTCTTCTTGAATATAAGCAATAAAAGCAGTAATATTATTATCATCATAATTAGACTACTTCTCATCACGCATCACTCGCGTCAGGTTCATTCTCATCATCCTAAGTGGCTGTAATTTTTTTTTTGTTTCTTTCTAAAAAGGTTTAGGTATTTTTAACCATATATCTATATTCTTTGCATTAATAGTATTGAATTTCAAAAATTTGGTATTTCGACAATTTTTAATAAAATTAGACATATTTTTAACTTTTTTTTACCGTGTCTCTTTTGAGATTTTTCCTTCTGATTTAGCCTTTTATTCTTTAAATATTTTTTGAATTTTTTTTAATAAAAATGGACATTATCTAAGGATCCAAATCATCATCAGAGTCATTTGCAGATCATTGAGTTAAAGAAAATGCTAAATTTTTTGAAATCTTTATATTTTGAAAATTTAGCTCATAAGTTTGAAAATTTCAACCAAACTCTCAACAGAAATAGAGTCGATGTCTTTACTCTCCTCTATTGCTATGACTTTTGATTGAAAATGTGTGAGTAAAGTTCTAAGAATTTTTTGAATAATTTTAGAAGATTAAATTTTTTTTCTAAAATTAAAAGATATATTCACAATATCATTTAATTTTGCGTAAAAATCATTAAAATATTCATCATTTTTTCATACGAAAATTTTAAAAACTAGTTGTGAAATATTAAAAATTTGATATTTTTACTGTATCAGTCTCTTTATGAGTGATTTGAAGAATATTACAAACTTCTTTACCTAAGTCATACATATTAATTCTACAGAACTCATCATGTGTGACCCCACTAAAGATAACATTAATGCCTTTGTTGTTTTAGCTTGTATTCTCAAAATTAATTTTGTCCCATTTAGCCAAGGTCTTAAGAACAATTTCTCCTTCAACAACAATGGTATGAGGCTTGTAACTCTCAACAACGAAAAGCTAAACACGTTCGTCAATTAATTTTAGAAAAATCCTAATTCTTACTTTTCAAAAGGTGTAGTTAAGGCCGTCAAGAATGGGTGATCTACTAGTTAAGACGCTTTCTCTAAGAAAATTCAATTATGAAAATCAGTCAAAGAATCACAATAAAAATAATTTTACAAAAAAAATTTGTGGCCTGCTCTGATACCAATTGAAAATTTTCGTTTATAGACTGATTTGCACTAATTAATTTTCTTAAATAATCTTAACGTTGCAAAAAAGTCTAAACTGATCAATCACACACGAGTCGACGATTTTTACATAAAAAACTGCAAATCAGGTAAAAATCAGGAGACCACTCCGGGTCTAGGAAATCAAACACCATAATATCGTTGGTTATAAGATAATCTTACAAACCAATATTGAATCCACTACCAAATGTTTGAAAACCAACTCCTGCTGAATCCACGTACACTAATTTCTGTGCTTGACTACCACTAGAACTTACCATCGGGTTTTAATGCTGGCAGAATCCTCCACCGAAATTTAACACTTGAGAATCATCTCAAGCGATTCCACGAACACAAACAGATTATTGAAGATTTGAATCCTTGGTGATTGACTTGACTGCGCGAAAGTTAAATGATCATTAAGATGTTGTAAACTAGCTTGCGAGTATATTAAATAACTTCATAGGCTCTTTGTGGTGGCTAAATTTTCTAAATATCAAAATAGACACAGAAGGCAAAAACCTAATAACCCTTATATAGTAGTTTGCCAAAATCCTAGTCTATTGACATCAATTAAAAACTGATTTCGTCGCTGATCGCTCAATTAGTCATGCAACCTCTCAGTCATCAACCTTTCTGACAACCGCCGATCTCACGGTGCTCTCTCTCTCTCTCTCTCTCTCACACACTTCGTTTTTTGCCTCGCACTATTTCATCTCTCTCTCGCACCGTCGATCACCGTGGATCATCACCGGCGCGTACACTGCCGATCTCATGGTGCTCTCTATCCTATGGCCTCTCTGTCGCAACCAACTCCAACCAAATTCGACCAGATCTGTCGACCAACATCAACCCTCAACCACCGTCACTAACCACGTAGTCATCGTCGAGAAGATCCGCAAGCACCTTCACTTCGCAACGCCAACGCCACACCACGGTAACACCATCGTTGCGCCTCTTTCACTAATTAGCTTATTTCTCACGACATTGTTGGTATTTGTTCATTTACAATGATTCATGCTTTATTTGGGTTGATAAGAAAATACGAGGGAAACAAAATGATTCATGCTTTATTTTTTTTTATTTCTGCAAACGTTACTACAATGAAAGCCGCAGAATTAGATATTTCATTATCTTCATCTGGTTTTGTTGGCACTATGGCATTGAAAGTTTATTATGTGGTGGCACATATTCTGTAAAAAAATTTGGTTTATCACTAAATTTCTATTATTTTTATGCTTATATGACTGTTAACCAAAACACAAATTAATCTCCTTCGAAAGAGGTGATTCTTCCGAGTACCAAGCGATTGCTTTGAATCCGTGCTTTATTTTAAAATTTCGTTAGAAAAATCACAAATGATGAAATTAAAAACAATAAAACTTGAATTTTATTATTGCGACAGAGAATTGGTTACAAATGCTACGATCTACTCCTCTAAATAGAACTTAAAAATACAAGGAAGATAAAAGATAAAAAAAAAAATGTAGTTTATCAGATTGTGTAAGTGTGTCCTTAACATTAATTACAATATACACATTTATAAATTTCTTTATAAAAAATTATCCTTAACTTTTAATAATTTTTACAACTATTCTACATATGAAATGCTTTTTATGACGCGAAGTGTCATTTGTAATTTTCATCAACCGTTACTCTCCACCTTGGTTGCCGCTTGTTATCTTTGATAATAATTCATATAGGCATTTTAAATTTATAATTATTTTTTATTAAAACTTTATGGCGGTTGGACCGACAACAGACACGAATCAAAATTGAATCCAACGAACAGTTTTTTACCCAAATGGTCAGAAACGGTAACAGTTAACAGTATCTTAATTTTGAAATAATTCAAAAATAAAATATTTAAATAAAATTTGTGCAAAAAGATAAAGGTTGACTCGACCAAACCCGCAACCCATGATCCATAAAAAATTTGAATAAATTTTTCACAAAAAGATAATGGTTAACCCTTGTCCTACAATCCACAACCCACGGGCTTGACCCGGCTTAACCGGCCGGCGTGTGTAGAGGGTTTAAATCGAACCTACCTTTTATCGAACCTACCTTTTGGTAGACCTTCCGCATTTTACAAAATTGGGTACCCCAAGGGTACACCTCTTAGGTTAAGAATGGCTTATAAAAATCACTCAACAATCCTTCTCTCAACCAATGTGAGATTGCTAATAAGTTTGCTATTTTTACTAACTTTAATAGTATATTTTTAAAATTAATTTCTCATTCATCCGTTAATAGTTTTGAATGATACAAAATTCATGATTACTATACTCATGGAGATGAACATATTAGGACTTTAAATCATCAAAAAATATTAATTCAGTCTGAAAATATTTAGCTTTAAAGTTAACTAAAAACCATGTTCAAGAAGTTCAAAACTCACTAATTTTTCAACATATATTCAATAATTAAAATAATATAAAAAATTGAATAGTAAAATAATTTAATCTTAAAATTAGGAGGTAGTTTTAATTTTAAAATTAAGTGATTGAGAAAAAATTTGATCGGTATTTTAAAAAAAACAAAAAATAATTGAGTAAACCAAAAATTTACTAGGTTTCACTTTAAGGGTGACATCAAATGCATACTCTCATTTTATATATATATATATATATATATTATTTTTGCTTTAAACTTGTTTAACTCATGATCCAAAATTAATTTTAAATTTTTTTATTTAAAGTTTCTTTAAAATTTTAACGATAAAAAAAAAGTTTTGCATACATACTAGCAGTTTAAAGTAAAAAAGACAGAAAAAAAGAAAAGGCTAGAGAGATGATTTTTTTAATGAGAAAAATTATTTTTTAGAATAAGATATTCTAACTATGATTTTCTAATAGCATTTCTTCATATCTGTTTAAATTAAATTTTAAAGTATTATTTCTCGTCGACTAGTTCACCCACTGTTTTTCACATTCGTTTAATCATCGCCAAATATCTTTATATCGTCTCTCATATTTCAAAAAATCATAATTTTAGACTATCTTCTTTTCTGATGTGTTTTGCAATTTGTTATTTATAAAAGAATTGACCGAATATTTTAAAGAGACTTTACAAATTCACAAATTCTTTGGCACGTAGGTACGAATATTTATATATCTTACAAAAATATTCAATCCATCTGGTGGTATACTGAAAATAATTTCCATTTAGAAGCTCTTATAAAAAAAATGAATCCATTAAGTCTGTTAACGAAAACAATTAAGGGACACTAATTATTTTATTAAGGTTGTATTTAAGAATATCTTTATTTTTTAGAAGTAGCATAGAAAATACATAATATGAGGGGTACTAACTAAATTCATTATGAGTACTATATTTAAAATTATTTTTATTATTTATAAGTTAAAGTAAAAATATTAAAACTTTAGGGGGGCACACGACCCTTTGTTTTTCATTGGATCCACCACTAAAAAAGACCCACGCATTATTAGAAGAGATTTTTTTTAAATACAATTTTTTACTTCGAGTCATATTGCTGAGTTAAATTGAAAAAATAAAAAATTTAATCAAAATATAATTTTAAAAAGTTTACTAAAAAAAATATGCAACATAAAATTTAATTTATTATTTATTTTTTGTTTTTTCTAAGTTTTTTTATATTTTGATTAATTTTTTTTTATTTTTGTCTTGTTTTAATAAAATATCAAAAAGTATAATAGATTAATTAAATAATAAAAATTTTAATAAAAAAATAAGTAAAAAAGTAATATATTAAAAGGAGCCTATATCTATACTACTATTATAAGGCAACACCGACTTGGTGAATCCTATTTAATTTGCTTAAAAAATTAAATACTAATTTGGGAATATCATTCATTGGGAACCTTTTTTGACAAATGATTAAAATAATGAAAAATAAAAAATAAAAACAAAACTCACGTTCTCCCTCTTACCACAGAATTAAAATTCTCTCAATTCTAAAAAATATACTCTCTTCATTTCTATTTAATAATATGTAATATTAATCTATCTTAATGATTTGAATTGTTCATATTCTAAAAGTTATCGAAATCAACATTCATGCACAAAAATAAATTGATTCGATATCGACAACTAGAAGATTGAATCGCATTGATTCTAAAAAAAATATACAATTTAATTTGAAAATCATACTATCTGTCTATTTTTCGTATTCTAATTATATGGTTATCGATATCTTATTAATTTAATTTTTAGTATTTATAATCTTCTCAATTAACTCTATAATATGAACAAATCAAATCACCAAAATAAATTATTTTAAATACTATATAATATAAATAAAAATAAATTATTTTATATCTATACTACTTATTATTCAAAAACTCCGTCACAAATTTTATCAAACCCACCTCTCCCCTTCCTCCCCCTCTCTCTCTCTCTTGAGTTTTTTCAAAAAAAGAAACACTCTCTTCATTTCTACTTAATAGTATTTAATATTAATATATTTTAATAATTTGAATTATTCATATTCTAAAAATTATCAAAATTAACATTCATGCAAAATAAATAAATTGATTCGATATCGGAAACTAGACGATTGAATCGCGATGATTCTAAAAAAATTATACAATTTAATTTCAAAAATATACTTTTATCTATTTTTTGTATTCTAATTATATAGTTATCGATATCTTATCAATTTAATTTTTGGTATATATAATCTTCTCAATTGACTCTATAATATGAACGAATCAAATCACTAAAATAAATTATTTTAAATACTATATAATACAAATAAAAATAAATTATTTTATATCTATAGTACTTATTACTCAAAAACTCGATCACAAATTTTATCAAATTCATGTCCTCTCTCTCTCCCGTTTTCTCTCTCTCTCTCTCACATCAAGTTGCATTATCAGGTACTTTCGACTAGATTTCAGTATTGGTTTCGGCTATAGCCTGTTTATTCACATTTTTTGATTTTATTTTTGTTTCTTCTTTGAACAATCAAGTTCATAAGTTTTGATTTTTTTTAAATGTTTAATTCGTTTGTTTAATCCAAATCTTTTTCAGATTTTCAAACAAATAAATAGTTCGAGAGTAGGTGCCTATTGTTTTGCCAATTCAACAAAACGAACAAGCGTTTTTTAAAAATTCACTGTCTATGGTTCATTTCTCTTTACATCTCATTATTTGTAATTTCACTGTTGTATTATTATTTTTGTTTTTTATTCATTTTCTCTCTCCCTCTCTTCTCTTTTTCTTCATTTTTTACCATCCTACATTTATTGCTAATATTTATTTTAAATTATATTTATGTTGTGTTTTTTAGTGATGAAATTAAAAAAGAGGCCTCGATTGGAAAAGATTATGCATTTATTTAGGTACAATTTATTAAATATATTTTTTTGTTTGTATTATTTTGTTTAAAGTATTTTAAATTTTTTGTTTTTAAATTGGAAAACAACCTCAAAATGTTAATTTTCATATTGAGAAAATGATATTTCATAAAAATAATATAAGCAAATTTTAAAAATAAAACTGCTTAAATTGTTAAAAAATAATATGTTAGAGATCGGGTAACAAGTTGTGTGTGTAACTTAAATTTTAAAAAATTATTATAATTTTCAAAAAAAAAACTATAAAATTTTTTCATTTTGTTATTATTTTTAAAAAAATTAATTACTAATTTCTTCTATATTTAAATAATGCATTTAATTGATTTAGTATGAATTAATTTTAATATAAGAATTTGCAAAAAAAAAAACATAAAATGATTACAAAAAATTCACACACTAAATTTTCCTTACAAAAAAATATGTATGGATGATTTTCTATTTTTATTAGTATCAATTGGTTTATAACTTCACTGTAATTTTTTTTTTTTTTTGTTTTTACTGTGTTTCATATTGTTTATTTTGTTCAAATCATATTAAAAAAGGATCACATCAATTGAACATTATTTTAAATATATTTTTACATTTTTAAAACAAACAGTATATATTTTTATTTTTTTAAATATTATATTATTTTAAAATTATTATTTCGCTGCGCACGCAACGCGAGAATTGGTCGACGTCGGTTGTAAAACCACGTAGAGGAGGAATGCTAACATATTCACTGACACCATGTACAAATGGCAATTTCTGATTGAAGGGCGGTACCACCTGTCAATATGACGTGCTGCCGCTTGCGGCAGTCAATAATTTCTCCTCTCTCTCATGCGAACTGTTGCCCTCTCTTTTTTCTTTTTTTTTTTTGACTTTCCCTGTTTCGCGTCCGAATATCTGTCTCAGCTTTCCTGCTCAGTTTTCTCTTCCTTTTAGTTTTGTCTCTATCCACCTGTACATCATTTTCATGCCAAAAATACTAATAGAAATTTATTGAGATGTCGTTAAGAAATATATAATGTATAAATATTTATATAAATATATTAATATTTATAAAAATTATAAAATTTACACTAAAAAATATATTAATATTAATATTTTTTTTATTAAATTATTATTCAAAACCTAATAAATTCTCTTTAGCACCACTCTTTTCATATATATCTAATACATTATCCTTTACCCTTTTTATATTTTCTTATCTTTTTCTCTTTTTTTTTTCACATTAAACATTTTATCCTTTTAGCTTATATTAATTAATAATATTTTAATACACATAATTACTATCTGGTACAATAAATTCCCGCCATCAATAAATATTATTATTATTTGCTTTTATTTACTGTTATTTAATATCTTTTAAAGCAACTCACTAAAAATTAATAATAAATAAAAATAAATAAATAGATGAGACCCTTCTCACACCAACAATCAGAAGACAACAATCCAATAGGGAGATTTTAGGGTTATTTCATTAGAAATTTATGATTAATATTTATATTTAAGAGTTTATTTGATATGCTTAATCATTTTTGGGGTGCCAAATAAATTTATAACCTTTAAACTTCATATGACTAAAACCTGCTTATAATCCTTTGACCATATTGTCATTTTGTTTGGGAAAAATAGTACAAAATTGGATAAAAATGTATCAAAATCATAAAATCTTTATAGCGTTAAATTTTTTTAACTATAAAATTTTTAATGTTATAATATTTTTGTATAGCTTTACACTAATTTATTTATTTTGTTACTTTTTAAGCTCTCTTGTCTATTGACATATGCATTACATATCACTTCCCAATATTAGATTTATAAGACCATTTTGATGCATATAGATAACCTTAATTCAAGTTGTCATACCAGATTAAAGTTACCTCCTTGTGTTTGTCTCTGAGATTTAACAAAAAAAATCAATTATTTTAGAAATAAAATTATACTATTTAGGTTTTGATAAAATTTAACAAAAAAATACATTTTATGACTTTAATTTCATTGTGGCATGCAAAAATAGGGTATGCTAGTTTTTTTTTTTTGAAGCAAATTTTATAATTAAAAAAATTGTTTGATATCATTAATTAATCTAATTCTTTAATTGACAAATATTCAAGATAAAATGTGAGGCATTGACCAATTAGATATATTAAATACTTAAATATGATTGAAATGCATGCAACTGTTATAGTACCGAAAAATGATATATCCACACATGGGCTCATTTTCTCAAGATTTCTTTAAACTCCACTTTGTGAGTTGGAATAACCTCATAATAATAATTTTTACCGTTCATTATGTATAGCTTGTTGAGAAAATTATTTTTGTAAAAAATTAATTTAATTAAAAATCGGTACATTTGTGAAAATAATCACCTTTTTGTTTTGAAAAAGAAACAATTTAGGTTGAAACAGGCTGTTTGATCTTAAATCGTTCAGTTTATAAAATAATATATAATTTGTTTATAAACCTGTTTATATTGGATCGAGTTGAATTTTTGCATAAATAATTTTCTCTGCTAGTACTACGAAATAACTAGTTTGAATAATCGTTTTTAAAGCTGCACAAAGAATTGAAAAAATTCATAATCCGGTCCGATCCATATGGTTCGGTTCGATTTTTATTTGTCACGGTTCGGTACCGAATTAAGATTTTTAAAAATCATTTTAAACAGTCCGATTCTCGATTCTGATTTAATTTTACGGTTCCGAGCCAGATCGGACCAGTCTTACTTAATATTAAATTATATATATTGATGATCTGAGCCGTTTATTTTATTATTCTTAGTTTATTTATTATTATTGTAAAAAATTAAATTGATCGGATATCGTTAATTATCTTAACAAATCACATTTGTATTAATAAAAATAAATTATAATCTCTATTTTATTACTCATTTTATTATCACAAATGTGATTTGTTTTGGTAGTTATGGATATCTGATTAATTTAATTTTTATAGTAATAATATATAAATTAAGAACAACAAGATAAACAGTCCATATTATCAAAATATATTTATTTTGGTTGAAAATGTATTTTGCTGAATTTTGATTGGAACAGTTGACTGAACCGTGTTCGATCTGTGTTAGGTTTTGCATCAAATTAGTCCAATTATTAAATTTTTGCTCAGCTGTATCTTGTTTGGCGTGTTTTTTGAATAAATTTTTATGATCAAATCCGTTCATTATATAGAACTCATCGAGTTTGATCCATATTTAAAAATTCAGATTCATTTGATACATGTAGCTAAGTAATTGAGTTACATTTGTTTAACAATGTTTTTTAAATTATAATATTTATTTATTTATTTATCAGGAGATCTTATTCAATCACTAAGTTACAGATATCGGATGAATATGAATTTTCACATACTAAACAAATTGGACGAGTTCTACGTAATGAACGGTTTGGATCATAAAAACTTATTCGAAAAATGCGCCAAACAAGGCACAGTTGAGCAAAAATTTAACAGTTAGACTAATTAGATGCAAAACCTAAATGGTAATGATATTTTAAAAACCGCATGGGTAGTGATTAATATTTTACTAAATCTCATGGAAGGTTACTGTAATTTATCCTAATAAAAATGTTTCCAAAACTTGTACTCAAATCTCTCCGACTAACATTGCCCATCTTCATTCCTTTTTTTATGGTGCACATGAATCAATTTAATTCGCTTTTGTATTAAATTTAAAATTAAATTAATTTTGATTAATTTTAATTTTTTAGATTAGAACTAATTCAATTATTTTGTAGAATCAACCAAGCCCAATCAATAAAAATGGGATCGGTTCGGTTTGGAACCACGGTTTTATAAATTTTAAAAATTAATTCGTGCACAAGAAAAAAATTACTATGTATAAGTTTTAAAAGTTTGAATAAATAGCAAATAAAAGTTAACATCCATACAATATAATAAAAACATAAAATAAAAGTTCATGATAATTATTTTACAAAAATAAATTTTATATAACAAATAAATAACAATTAATAATAAGAGTAAATTACACTTACTTCTCCTGAGATTTAAGTTTATTACAGGGGCCTCCCTTGTGGTATCTGAAATTACACTCATTTCTCTTGAGATTTAATTTTATTATCAATTACACCCAATCGTTAAATTTTTGAACAAATTTTTATGATCAAATCCGTTCATTATGTAGAACTCGTCAAGTTTGTTTAGCAAGTGAAAATTTAGATTCATTCGATATTTGTAGCTAAGTGATTGGATCAGATCTCCTAATAAATAAATAAAAAATATTCAATCACTTAGCTACAGATATCGAATGAATCTAAATTTTCACATACTAAACCAACTCGACGAGTTCTACGTAATGAACGGATTTGATCATAAATATTTGTTCGAAAATCTAACAATAGGGTGCAATTGATGTTAAAATTAAATTTCATGTGAAACTAGTGTAATTTCAGAGACCACATGGGAAGTCACTGTAATAAGTTTAAACCTCATGGGAGGTAAGTGTAATTTACTCTAATAATAATTATCTAATCTAATGACTTTTTTTTAATTTGTAAAGTTAAAAAACTTTTTAGTTTTTCTGTATGAATCTCATGATAATTATATATGCTAATATTTTTTATTTCTTTTTTATGTGTGTGCATATATATATATATATATATAAATCGGATTTATACGATTCAGTTTCCAGGTTAGTATGGAATTAATCCAAATCAATTCGGGAATCGAATCATTATTATCGATTTGCCTTTATTGGACCAAATTAATTACTTATAAAAATTGAACCAACTCAACTCATAAAGGTCGAAATTGTTCGATTTTTGAGTTTTTCATGTCTCTAATGCGCCTCTACCTTCCACTATCATTTGTATGAAATAATTAATTTACTCGAATTATTATGAGTTAAGTTGTTAACTTTGAATTTTTGTATCAAAGAATATTTAGTTAACAATAAAGTAATTTAAAAATAATGAGCATGTTATTTAATTTAACATAATTTTAATAAAATTATTATAAATTATAAAAATTAAAATAATAATAATCACGGGACTCTTAAACTACAAGGGTGGTGGAATAGTAAGCACCAAGGTACGGAGCTTATGGTTGCTAAAAAAATTTAGGGAATAATCCAATTTTCCTCTTAATTAATTGAGAAACCAAATAAGGGACCATATAAACTATTTCCATAGAGCCCAATTATATTCCTATTAATCCTTAAACAAACAGAGGCTCTAGGCATTATTTCGTGTTCTTGAAATAATGCATTATACTATTTATTAAATAATAATTCATTATTTAATAAATAATTTTAAGCCAACTTATATATTTAATTAATTATGTGTTGTATTAAGTCTATTTATAATAATATATAAGTTGGCTTAAAGTTATAATATCACGTTACTTTATTATTTTTAATTATAATATTGAGTTGTAAAGAGTTATATATATACCCATGCATATATATAATAAGTTATTTTTGTCACTTTGATTATTATATACACCAAAGTGATTTTTTTGTCACTTTAAGTTGTGTGCGCGCGCGCTCTCTTGCGTAAGTAATTAGGCTTGTGTTGAAGATTGTGATTGTGTATTTATTTAATATTATTATTATTTTTGGATTTTGTTGTAGAGGCATATATATATATATATATAATAAGATTACTTTTTACTTCTTAATTATTATATTTAGAGTGTTGTAGAGATTTGAACTTTTTGATTACTTTAATAGAATTGTGTGTTGTAGAGATTCTCTTATATATTCATATCTATATATACATATAAAGTTTGGTTATAGAATGTGTATGTGAGTGAATTTATTATTTTTGTCTATAATTTTGTAATTTAATACTTTATATTATTATTATTTAATATTTTATACACAATTATTATATTAAATTTTATAATTGCTATTATTTTTATTATTTATTATTTGACTATTTGTTTATCTTTTATAATTATTTAATATTATGTTATTATTTTGTTTCAAGTCTTGAAAATATAATTATTTTTTCTTGAAAATTAAAATTTTATTTGATTTAATTTGAGATATTGTATTTTATTTTATTAAAATATGTGACACATGCTCCT
>JAOTRH010154202.1:0-13146 GCA_034768845.1 Heliamphora exappendiculata | reverse complement strand
TATATATATATGTGTGTTTGTGTGTTTGTGTGTGTGCGCGTGCAAAATTAGATAATATAAACTTATAAATATTATTTGGGATTATGTCAATGCTTGGCATTTTTTTTTTTTACAATCAAAATTTTATCTGCAAACATATCTAGTTTTTTTATCATGAATTCAGAAATTCTTTCTTCTCTATTTGGATTTCTCCATATATATATATATATATATATATATATGCGTGCGCGCGCGCAAAATTATATAATATAAACTTATGAATATTATTTGTTAAATCAATGAATTAAAGATTTAAAATATGTTCAAAAAAATTAAATTAAAAAATAATCATATATCTTCAAACTTATATAAAAGGCATTATTAATTTTGTATCTTATACAAAATAAATCTACAATTAGTATAATAATAAAGAATTACATTAATTAAAACATTTTTTTAATTTTGAGAACTTAACATGAATTTAATTTCTTTACAAAATTGACAGTGTATGACATAAATATTTTAAAAAATATTAATTTATAAACTTTGTTGAGTTTCTTGAATTAAATTAGAACATCTCCAACACTATTCTTTAAAATAAAAAGCCAAAATACTAAAAAAAAAAAAAAAACTATTTTAGCTAAGTCACTTTTTTTGAGTATACACTCCAACACTATTATTTATTTTAGCTATTAATTTAAATTAATTTAACATATTTTTAATTTCTATTTTCTCTTTTTTTTTTGTAATTCTTTTAAGAATATCAAAATCTTCATCAAAATTGGACAAAATTCACACCAAGAATTCCAAAGCTCAATTTGCACGTTTTTTCAAGAATTTCAATATAACACAAATTCACAACAAGAATTTCAGAAGAAAACTTTTTCTATAAAAAAAAATCAAGAATTTCGGTATATATAACACAAATTCCCAACAAGATTGATCAATCTTGTATGTGAAATCAACAAAACCGAAGTTTTGATCGGAATAGTAAAGGAAGATTCATACGAGAGAAGGGCTTAGGAAAATGAAGAAGTAGAGATGAAGAGAGAGGAAAAAAATTTAAGGAAAGTCTCCGTACACTGCGAGAGAAAATTAGAGACAGGTCTAGAGAGACTTTAGCGAGATGGAGATTGCTAGCTAAATATAGATAGCGAAATAAATATTAAACTTCTTAAATTAAATTTTAAAATTCTTAATATATTTTTTAAATTAATATTTATTAATTTTATTCGTACATAGCATGACTTGAATCTGGTAATGAATTAGAAGTAGAGACACGTCAAGATATAGTAATTATCAATTGAAAAAGAATAGGATATAGTAATTATAATCAATTGAAAAAATTAGAAATAGGCTTACTACAATTGGTTGTATGTAAAAAAAATTTATTACCAACGTTTGATATAGTGTTTGATTTCCTAGTCCCGAAATAGTCTCGTGATTTTTATCAAAATTGAAATTTTTCATATAAAGATCATCGTCTCGTGTGTGATTGTGATTGCTTTATTTTCTGCTTGTGTGATTAATTGGTTTAGATTTATTTACAGTGTTTGATTTTTTTAATTAAATCAATTAATGCAAATCAGTCTACAAATGGAAATTTTTCATTGGTATCAAAGCAGGTTAATTTTTTTTAAAGAAAAAATTATGATCATTTGATTGATTTGTAATAATAAATATTTTGAAAAAGAAATTCATCGAGTCTGATAATGATAATTCTTTTAGTAACTCTTGAAATGAAGAGGATGGGAGATTAATAATAATAAAAATAGTGAGACTCTTCAGCAAGTTTGTGATAAACTTTACAGAGAGTGTTACGTGATGACAAAACAAAATGTTGAACTGGTCAATAAACTTAAATTGTGTAAAAAGGAGAAAGAAAAAGTCAAGTAAGAGATGACTGAATCTCAAGCCCTGATTGAAAAGTTAAAGTCTGATGGGAGATTTTACGTGAAAAACTTTTCATGTGGGAAAGAGAGATAAATGACTTGATTAAAACATGTGAAAATTATAAAGATAAAATTATTAATCTTGAGATCCATTTGCATAAAAATATCGAGTCATATAAATGTCTTGAGCCTAGATTAATTAAATTAAAATGTGATCTTGATACTTTTAATGCTACTCTTGAGAAATTTAATGCAAGATCAAAAGTTTTTGATAAAATTCTAAATATGTAAAAGGTAGCGAATGATTGAGATGGTTTTAAATATACTAGTGGAGCTTCATCTTCAAATTCTACAGGTAAGATTAAATTTATTAAATCTGTTACCCCCGGATCTGTTGCTCAAAAATCAGTTATTCAACCAAATCTTCATCCGCCTAAGGTTATTGTTCAAAATTTTACGCGAAAAATCAACGTTCCTAAGTTTGCAACTATGAATAAATTTTTGCATGTGTGTCATCACTATGGAGTTAAATGTCACATTAGATCTTATTATTTTCAATTGCATGGTATTTTTTATTTCTATTCTGGATATTTTTTTGTTTTTAGAAAAAATAGATTATCTGACTAAATGAATGATTATAGGAATAGATTGAATTATCTTAGAATTAGAAAAACTGTTTTTAAAATATAGATTAAAAATAATTTGTCTAAACTTATGCCCAAATATTGTGATGTAAATGACCAAATCAAGTTTAGAAAAGTTTGGGAAAGAAAAACTTATTTAGACTGTTTTCTTGCAAATTGAAATCTTTAGGATCTTTTTTTTTTGTGGTGTCTATTTGAGTCATGTCATTTTTTTTGTTTTTTATTTTCTTAATTTGTTCGTTTGAGTTTTTTTGAGTTCTTAAAAAAATACAAAAGAAAAAAAATTGTGAAAAACTTTATTAAAGATTGAATACTTTATTTGTGCATTATTTTATTTGGTTGAAATCCCATAATTTAGTCTTTGAGATTAAAAATCAATTTGATTTCTAGTTAATCTAGTTCATAGTGGATGGAATACTTTTAATGATGAGTCTATTCTGTACACCACATGAACATTGATAGATACAGGAATCTTTCGAACTTGGGTTCAAATTTTTTTATGGGTCTTTTTTATTTTTCAGTATTTTTAATGTTTCACATAATGATCACATAGTGGTGATCCACTTGATTTTAATGTTTAAATTTTCTCCTTCTTTTGTTTCTGTATGTTTGGCTTGAAGAAATGGCTACCTATGCGAACCTTGTTTTTTTGTTCGTACTAGTATAAAAGACGCCAATGAAAGCATAAAAAAAAAGAAGAAAAAAAGAAACAAAAATAAATAAATAAAAGAGAAAAATTAAAAAAAATTATAGTCTTTAGTTGATGAGGAGTTAATCTATGAAATGAATTGGGTCAAGACTAGTTTGACTTTGTGAATTTCTTAATTTCTGATAAATTAATGTGACTCATCTATATAGATCCCATACAAGATTTGATCTTAGAGTTCGAAAATATTTCAAGTCACACGCACACGTTCTTATATAGAATCTACTCTGATTATACTCTTTCATACATGAATATGGATTATCTTTGACTATGTGTGTATTTTGGATCAATTTGACTGAATTATATGGTTTCAGACATGCATGTAGAATGTGCATGGGTCTTGTACTTTTTATTTAATTTTGCTTCATACTCTAAAAGATTTGCTTATTTTATTTTTTTGTATTTGTAAATTCGTGACAAAAAAAGAGAGATAAAAGGCTTACAGGTTTAGAGATTTGGTTGAGGGGGAGTGTTAAGGAGGTTTGGTTAAGGAGGAGTGCTAATTTTTTTTGTTTAGTTGAGGGGGAATCGTATTTTTTTTTCTTTTTAGAGTTTAGTTTAAGGGGAGTATCTATTTTATTTGTGTTTTGTGGAAGTATTTTGTTTGTGCCGTGTTAATAATTTTTTCGTATCAATTTGTTAGTTTAATTTATTTGATTAGTTGGCTTGTTGAGTTTTGTCACAAAATTGCTAAATGGAGAGGTTGTTAGAAATTTTGATCCTACTCTAATTCGTTTTTAATTTGAAAAATCTATGACAAATTGTTATTTAAATTACTTATATTTTATTCATTGATATTTTGACACTTATTCTTTTGAAATTGTGGTTTGATATTGCAGCGCAGCAAAAAAAAGCAAAAAACGTCAAAAAGCTGTAAACAGTGTCAAACCGCTCGACAGACCAATCGAGCGATCCATCGAGTGGTCAAGTTCAGCTCTTGGTATTTCGAAAGTCTGCAAAAAATTACAGAAAAATAAGGTTTGGCCAATCGATCGGTAAAAAGACCGATCAAGCGGTCCTATACACGTCAAAGCATATTTCAAGTTTTGGCAACTAGGTTTTTGGGAGTATGTTATAAATAGGCAGCTAGGGTTTTATTTTTATGAGTCTCCATTATTATTGTTATAATTTCTAACCCCCGGAGAGCTTCTAGGATTATTCAATATACTCGCAAGCTAGTGTACAACTTGATGAACATTTAGCTTCTACGCAGTCAAGTAAATCATCAAGGATTCAAACCTTCAACGATCTGTTCGTGTTCGTAGAATCGGTTAAGAGGATTCTCAAGTGTTCAAATTTGGTAGAGAATTCCGTAAGCATTGAAGTCGATAGTAAGTTCTAGCGGCGGTCAAGCACAAGAATTGGTACACGTAGATTCGGTAAAAATATACTTACTATCATTGATTGTGGGTGCAACGTTGGTGTTGTAAAATTTCTTTGTAACTAACGTTTGATATAGTGTTTGATTTTCTAAACCTAGAGTGGTCTCGTGATTTTTACCCAGTTTGAGATTTTTCACGTAAAAATCGTCGTCTCGTGTGTGATTGTGGTTGTTTTATTTTCTACTTGTATAATTGATTGGTTTAGGCTTATTTACAGCGTTTGACTTCTTTAATTAAATCAATTAGTACAAATTAATCTGCAAACTGAGTTTTTCAGTTAGAAAATACAATATGAATAAATATATAAAGTAAAATGCATACATAGTAAAGCCTATGGACAAGAATAGATAGTCACATGTTTTTGTTATTTCATTTGTTTATCCAACTATGATATTGCTATTAAATTATTTGATAAGTTACAAAGTGCATGCGAGATCAAAATATGATATTATAAGATATTAAAAATAATTAAATCTCTTTATTTAATTATTTATCACATTCTAACAAAAAAATTTAAATGAATAATTCTTTCAATATAACAAAACATTAGGGGTGTAAATTCGGCCGAAGATTCGCGACTCGGCAAGACTCCCATTCATTATTTGGAGTTCAGGACATAATTATTATGTGATTAATAATGTTAAGGCAAAAAGTTCTGATAAATTTGACGTTATTTTAAATTTTTAAAACTACATTTCTATATAATTATAAAATTTATTTTTTGAATTTAAAACTTAAAATTTGATATTTTTTTATATAATTTGACTTAAAAATTTGTTTGTTAGTTGGTTGGTGTTGTCCTCAATTTTAGCATTTTACCGCTCATCATCTTTGTCTTCATTATCATCTTTCAAAAGGAAAAAATTAAAGACAAACTTGTAGCCACGATGGTCAAGAAAGCCTTAATTAATTAAGAGAATAAAGTAAGAAAAGATAATATAAAACAAAAGAAAATGGGTTTGAAGTTGTCTCAAATCCTCAATATTTTTTTTGTAGAGTTTTAATTTAAAAAAATACGACAAATGGGTAAGTTTAAACGGGGAAAAAAACCAAACACCAAAAACAAAAAAAAAATTACAGTCAGCATAGAAAATTAATTGAAACAAGTTCTCAATTAGCAAAAAATAAAAGCAAAAAAACCAAAAATCAGTTATTTAGATTTAACAAAGTAGTATGTTTAAATTTAACAGATTTAACAGATAAAAAGATTTAAAAGTAAAACTAAATTTTAGTTTAATATGTAAATTAGAAAGGTAAATTTGGTATTTCACAATTAATCCGTCTAATCCCACAACTTTATGTCCCATTCCTTTTCTCGGACTTAGTTATTCCGCGTATGAAGTATACGAAGTCCAACCGAGATAATTAGTCCAAAGTATTCTATACAAATAAACACAGGATAAAAATATACTTCGAACTAATAAATTACAATAGATAGCACATTTTTATATATTAAATAAAATAGTTATTCAATACTCTATTTAAATCATTGAATATTACATTTTTATATATTAAATAAAATAATAAAAAAAGTAATAGACTGTACTAAACACATCAATTATTATAAAGTTAAAAGATCATCTAAACTTGTTCTAAAAATATTAAATATTTGCTCCTAAAAATGAGAAAACGAGTCAATGTATTGAAACCCGTGTGATGGCCCGCGAGCACGAAGAAGTAAGAAAAAAAAAATCACGTCAGGCCGTAAGACCCGTCCAAAACCCGGCCCTTGACGTTAACGGGTCATCTGCTTGCTGAAGCCTTGAAGCCACCTTCCATCATAATTGCATTTATTTTATTATTCTTGAATTATGTATATTACCAAAAAAAAAATCTGAAAAGGCCAGCAGTCCGAAACCAAGCCCAAAGCCTAGGTCTATGGGCCTTTGAACGGGGCTTAGACCAACCCTCTCAATCTGAATTCCTCCATCCAAATTTTGGTGGAGCCCAATGGGCTTGGACTACGTTGATTCAGGGCTAAACATCGTATGATGAATGGGCTGGGATCTTTGAGTAGAGGCTCCTATTTAAAAATTATAAAAGAATAAATTTTAAAACATTTCAGTCAAAAAAAAAAAATTAGCACGTGAAATTCATAAACAAAAATTTTAATACGCAAGATCTAACGGTGTGATTTTTTTCCCAAAATACCTACTAAAAAAATAAATTTATTTATTTTGCATAACAAATAGATAAATTTATCTGTTTGATATTCATCTATTTGATGTGCAAATATCTGTTTGTATATTTATACTTAACAGATAAATTTATCTGTATGTATATCAACATAAATAATACAAATAAATAAATACATTTTTATTCTTTATACGTGTTTTCAATTAAAAAAAATAGATAAATTTATCTGTATTCTTTATACGTGCTTATAATAAGATAGATAAATTTATCTGTTCAGTCATAACATCTTACACGTACTTTCAATAAAACAGATAAATTTATATGTATTCTTTATATATGTTTTAAAAGGCACAGCTAAATTTATTTTTATTCTTTATACGTGTGCTTACAATATGACAGATAAATTTATCTGTGATCTTTATACGTGCTTATAATAAGACAGGTAAATTTATCTGCACAAATAGTATTTTTATCCTAAAAAATCATACACGCATCAATAGAGGACCTTGGCGTTAAAACTTTTATGAGAATGAACCTTACTCGTTAAGAAATATTATACTAGATAAATAATAATAAACAGCCTATAAATTAAACTGTTCATCAATTTTCGGTAAATTTTATACCTCTTTTTTCTAATATTCAAGCCCTATTACATTTTAACCTACCAAATATGCCTTTAGTTCAATTAAAATAGACAATATTAATTGTTTAGCCCTTAACCACACTTAATTATTCATAAAAAAAAAATGAAAATAATTGTGGTGCATTTATAAATGAAAATAACTATAAAATTTTTGGAAATTTCTCAGGTTAGAATTGAAATTTAAATTTTTTCAATTTTAAAATTGAGAAATTAGTTTTAAAAATAAGAAATATAAATTGAAAAAAAATCAATTTTAAAGATGGTAAATTAGTTTTGAAATTGAGAAAAAATAAAAGAAAACAGAGAAATTGCTTTCTTTTTTCACTGAGAGATTTTTCTATTTCAAAAGAAATAAGAAATTTATTAAATTTTTAGGTTTTGTTATATTTACATAATTTTATATAATATGAATCTTATTTGATAGGCCTCCACGAGTAAATATAAAATAATATTAATTTTATTAAAAATGAATTTAAAAATTAAAAGTAATAAAATTTTAAAATTTATAAGCAAAATTCTTAGTAAATAAGGCGCTATCTATCGATAAGGATAAGTTTTTTATAATCATTTTTAAATTTAAGAATGCGACTCAATGTTAAAAATTTTAGTAAAGAAACCGAAACTTATACAAAATTTTTAAATAAAACTAATAATTAATTAATTTTATAATTAATTTAAGGCTTAGTAATTCTATTATATGCAATTTTTATACAATCATTTTATCCCATCGTACCTAATAATCACAATTTTTTTTAGGATAAATTACAGTGATCTTTCTTGAGATTTAGTAAAACATCAACCACCACAAATGTGGTTTATGAAATGTCATTAACCTCCCCTCTAGTTTAGGTTTTGCATCAAATTAGTCCAACTATTAAGTTTTTGCTCAGTTGCGCCTTATTTGGCATGTTTTTTAAATAAATTTTTATAATTCAATTCGTTTATTATGTAGAATTCGTCGATTTTGTTAAATAAATTCAAATTCAAATTCATCTGATACCTGTAACTAAGTGATTGAATAACATTTGTTTAACAATATTTTTTTAACTTATAATATTTATTTATTTATTTATTAGGAGATCTTATTCAATCACTAAATTACAGATATCGGATGAATCTGAATTTATACGTATTAATGAAACTCGACAAGTTCTACATAATAAACGGATTGGATCATAAAAGTTTATTCAAAAAACATACCAAGCAAAGTACAGCTGAGCAAAAATTTAATGGTTGGACTAATTTGATACAAAACCTAAACTAGATGAGAGGTTAATGATATTTCAGAAATCACAGTGGTAGTGGTTGATATTTTACTAAATCTTATGGGAAGTCACTGTAATTTACCCTTCTTTTTATAATCCCACCATACTAAGTTTTTATAATTATATTTTAGATGTATTTTTTTTTTAATAATTAAATTTCTCTAATCAATACAAATTACCTAAAATCTCGCATGTGTTTTACTACCATCAAGATTTTCTTGTTCTCCTATTTAAATATTAAATTATATGAAAATATTAAAATATAATCCAATACAAATGGGTGTTTAGGATTGTTGAAACTAATAATTTATAGATTATAATTTGTAATAAAAATTATGAGTATTTGAAAACGATTATAGTTTATAATTAAAGTAGAAGAAAAAATAATTAAAACTTATAGTAAAAGTCGTAAATTTTTAAAAAAAATATAATTTAGAATTAAAATTAATAATAAAAAATTAAAAATTATGCCAAAAAATTTGGCCAGCCAACCTATATTGAAATAAACGATCAGATAATTTAAAGATGAATAATGGTATAATTATTAAAAGTTTTAAGATACCCAAAAATCTATTGACAAGAATGCATTAAAACACAGAGACCTAGAAATTGTAGGCATATTGCTGGTGACACATTATTAGCAACAAATTGGGCTGTCCATGTCTTAGGTTGTACCTCTCTAGTGTCTACCATGTCGCAATTGCTGAATAATTATGACTTGGGTGTCTGGAACTTGTGTTCAGCTTGCATTTTAAGGGGTTCAGGCTGATTTTTAAAATGTAACTTCATAAATTTTTATAAATAAGATTTTTAAAAAATAATTTTTATTTTTATTTTTTCTTAACATGAATTTAATAAAATTTTTGTTAAGAAATTATTCTTGTGTTTTTTAATCTTTTTACTCAATTGTTTTTGTAAAAAATGCAAAAATCTAAACATATTTAATAGCTGTATATTTTTTGCGCTTAATAACTAATGTATTTATGACTAGTTTTTTTTCTTTTGAATTGTTATATATTTAGTCAAAAAAAGAGATAAATTTTTGACTTTTTGTAATTAACCAAATAATCATTTGATATTTGAATAGTAGAAAAAAATTAAAAGTCTTAGAATTTTTATAAAAAAAAACTAAATAATTTAAAGTTATAAATATAAAAAATAAACTAAAATAACTTCATCAAATATTACTTAAGATTTATTTTTCTCACATTTCATTCAATAATATTCTATAAATAATTCATAAATTTAGAAAAGAACAATCTAATATTTTTAACTAATTTTTCACTTTTACAAACTTTTTTATTTCTCTCAATCACTTTTTTTTTTGAATGACTAAATCTAATTTGGGTTATCTACTATTAAAATAATTTATTTTGAGTTTGGTATTTAAATGACTAGCTTAAGTAAATTTTAATAAAGTTAAAATAAAAATGATTAGGGCCCTTTTATTTGATTGAGGCTAAGTTTTTAAAAAATTATTTTTTAAAAATTAATTTTATAAATTAGGGGCCTTTTATTTGATTGAGGCTAAGCTTTTAAAAAATTATTTTTAAACTTAATATAAAGATTTTATTTAGGTTGGGACCCTATTTTTTGAACAAAATTCAGGGCTGAACGGCCGCCTTGTCGGCTTATGCCGAGGTTGGCCATGGCTCGCATTTTTTAATTTGTTTGTTTACAAATTGACTGTTTTGTTTATAAATTAATTAAAATATTTATTAATAGATGATAACATATATTTTAATAGAAAATGCTAAAAAGATAAAGTAAAAAAAAATCTTACCAAGCAGTTATATTTTAAAAATCCTTAAAGTTATCAAAATGACTGACTTTAAATTTTTTTTTTAAACTTTTCTTTTTGGAAAAACAAAATAAAAGGGTAAAAGGTTTTTAGACAACAGTCGGAATCAAAGGTTGGTTTTGTGCTTAGATCTCCTTCTTTCTCTCTTCCCTACTCTTTTATTTCTGTACTTTGATTTTCTTTCTCCTATTCATTCTTTTCTTCTTTTGTTTTATTTTGTATATGATTCCTATTTTATTTTACTTTTTTAGTGTTTTTTTTTCATTTATCATCTCTTCTTGCTACCATTTTATTATCGGGTAGTTTATTTAAATTTGGATATCTATTAGATCGGCACAAGTAAATCGACATCGGTAATATTAAAATTAAGGCTAAGCAGCTATTCATGACTTTTAGTAAGTAGAATTGAAGACTACTATATCATTCAGTTGACTATAGAAAAAAGACGATACCAATATGCAGCTAATTATAATCGATTATTTGTTTTTTTTATTAGAATTTTTTTAATATGTTTTAATAATATCTTTTTATATAAAGGATTTTTTACTCCTTGCATAAAGGGTTGATTTTTTTTTATGTGGGAAAGTACTTTTTCCTTCCCTGCATGAAAATCTCTCTCTCTCTCTCTCTCTTTGAGGAAGTATTTTGTTGGGTCTAATGTATCTATTTAATCGAATCTATGTTTAATTTACTATATATTTATGTTTTCAAATCTTTTTTAATAATAAAAATAGAAAAAAGAGAAAGCGCATCCCACCAATCAAGCGTGAAAATTATTGTTAACCAAGAATTTTGATTTGTGGAAAAGTTTGGGATTTCGTGCCTGATTCCATGATCCTTGGCTCATGGAACTGCAGCCCTTTCCATGTAGCAACTTTGAAAAGTAGATTATTTATGAGTAATTATTCGGTATTTTTTAATTTTTATGTGTTAAGTTCACGTAGTATTCTCATTAAATATGATAGTAATAATTTTTACGATAAAAATATAATGACTCACTTTTGTTGGGTAATTAAGAAATAAATGGTGACCCACGTGATGTAAATTGTGATTATTTATTTGTCGAGAACGCCATATAATATTATTTACATGATATTTCGAAAGTATTTAATAATTTTTTATTATTTAGGGGATTTGGGTCATGTTGTAACTCAGTCACAGTAGGATAAGTTGTGAGTTCAAAATAATTTTATTTAAAATTTTAAAATTTAATTGAAATTATTTATTATATTAAACTCAAGTAGGTAATTACTGTAAAAAGTTAGGTCAATCAAATATTATTAGACAATTAATACGGATATATTTATTTGACAATTTATTCTTAAAATATTATAAATTAATTAATATTTTCAAAATAAATATACTTTAATCAGATAGATAATAATTGTGGATTGATCTAAATTTTTTTTTATAAAAATTACCTATTTGATGATTTCAGTATAATAAACGATAAATTTTAAAATTTTAAATAAAATAATTTTAAACTTTTAATCCACCCTACTGTGATTGGGTCACGGCAAGAACCGACCTACATTATTTAGACCTTTGCAATAAAAGAAAAAGCATGTCTATAATTTTATCTTGGAAAAGGGCCAATTTCCCATAATTACTTATCATAAAATAATTCTGGTTTTGATTTTCAACGTTGCATGTTATTAATATTCCGTTGGGCTTGAATATTCCTTTAAAAAGAAAAGAACAAATTACACGGATAACGCGAAGGCCTTGTTTGATTTGTTAATAGAATTAAATAAAATAAGAGAAATAAATAATATATTAACCCCATATATTTTTTTAATACTATGGGATAGGAATAAGATTATGTTTATTATAGTATTATTTATATTATATTTGATTAAAATAAAATATAATATAATATATGATTTGAAAATTTATTTTTTTTATCGTTGGATGAAGGAAAATGAAGGAAAAAGAATTCGAAGTGAAAACAAATATTTTCAGGAGAGAAGTGGAATAAATAATTCCATAAATATGAGGGATTAAAGTCACAATTGGCAATTAGTTTAAAAATTAAGTTTTTTTATTTTTTAATTAAAAAAATAAATTTAGTTTAAATAGGTTGTTTGGTAAATTAACTTTTAAGTTAATTTTTTTTTTAAATAGGTTAATTGGATGTAAAGTTATTTTTATTTTTATTTTTTGTTTTTTATTCTAATTGGATAGCTTTGTATTTTTATGTAGTTGAAAAATTAAAATTTAATATAATTAGTAGTGATAATAAATAAATTATAAATAATGCATAAGATTGTCTTTTAAAAGTTATAAAAATCTGAATAAAATATTTTAAAAATTAGTATTTTAATTTGATTTTTTGACTATAGAAGGTGTTTTTAAATTTTTATATTTTTGCTAAAAAAGTCATGGTGACTTTTTTGCCAAAATAAAAAGCTAGCGTCGCCAATCATGACCTAATAGTCTAATTACTAGCAATCCAATTAAATAAATTAAAAAGATTTAAATTCTATATATATTTTTAGTCTAGTTCAATTCTTCTTTGTCCATCAATATAAACATGGTCCAAGTACTTATTGATTGAACTTAAAGTTTACATTAACTAATAAATTAAAAAGAATCAAAATTTTGAAAATACAATTAGCCAATAATATTCATAGCTATCACATAATCTCTAAAACCCACAAAAATCTTTGTATGAGAAATAAAATCTTAAAACACAAAT
>JAOTRH010154191.1:0-81072 GCA_034768845.1 Heliamphora exappendiculata | reverse complement strand
CATATCTTCTTCTTCTCCTTTTCCTCTTCCTCTTTCTTTTCTTCTTTAAATGGGCAAACTGAGAAAGCTGGTATCGACGTCAGCGGCCATGGAGGTTTTTCGGCGTCGGTACCAGATTTCGGATCATGTTGGCCTCACTCTAGCCAATGCTGGTGACTCGCGCGAGGGGAATTGGGAAAAGCTCCCACTCCCACTTGTAGCCATAGTGGAGGGGGGAGTTCGGTTCCCTCTTCAACCCCTGCTTCGTCGGGTTCTTCGGCATTACCGAGTTAGTCCCATGTAGGTCTCCTCTAACGTGTTTTGAGTAGTCATGGGAACTGTAGAACTAAACCGTATTCTGGGTACCAACCTTGGTATCTGGGATATTGTTTACTGCTATAACATGGTTAAACATCCATCCGGATCGTATTACCTCAAGGCTAAGAGAGTAGCGAAGAAGCTGGTGATCGAACTTCCTGATTCCGGTAAGGACATAGATGACGACTTCGTCTATGTGACCGGTAATTTTGAGTTCGTCCCCGGAGAGGTACAAGATATCTTCACTGTCCCCCGGAAGGACGATCTTGGGCCTGGTAGTTATGCTCGTTACCTGTTTGGTTTTATGTTTTACCCATTACTCGTATTTCCTTGTTCTGACAATATTGTGCTTTTGCTTTCTGTTCGGCACATGTGAGGTTGCAAACAGTCGAGCTCGAGGTCCCCTCCCTAGGGTACATCTTGAGGACCTAGCCAAGGTTTGGGCCTACAAGGGGTTGCCAGTGCAAAGAGGATTGGGCAGAGCTGCTCATATCCTTTTGAAGTATATTCCTACATACAGGAGTTTCATCAGGCCGAGCACATCAGGCGTTCGAGTTGCCGGTCCAGCATTCGAGCCTACGGACGTCCCCCAAGCGGTGGTCCTCCCCTTCACCCGAGCAGAGAGGTCGGTTACAGTTGCTCAGCCCCCTCTCCTTCTTGACAGGCCAGAGCCTTCGTCTCCGGGTTACACTATCTCCATCTCCTCCTCGTCTTCTTCATATGTCGATTTCTCAGTCTTTGAAGAAATAGCTGAAATGGCACAAAAGAAAGCTCCCACCGCCGACCTCAGCAAGTTCGTCACCCTTGGGGGGCCGAAGAGGAAGGTTATCGCATTGGAGAAGCCTTCGACTGATCTTGCTGCTGAACTGGCGAATGAGGTGGTTCCTATCTCCAAAGCCACATCCCAGCCCCCCTTGAAGAGGCTGAAGAAGGTCGAGGGCACCCCTTCGAAGGATCAAGGGAAAGAGAAGGAGAAGAAGGAAAAAGAGGGAAGAGAGAGAGATAGAGAGAGAAGAAAGAAGGGGAAGGCTGTAGTGGAACAGCCCAGCGAGGCAGAGCCATGGTCACCCGATCTCAGGAGGGGTGATCGGGTGATCACAGTCGAAGACAAGGCAAAATCACCGGACACCGCATTCGATTTGTCCAAAGCCTTGTTACTTCCGGCTGATATGGAGGAGGCTCGGAAGCTTCCTCATGAGCAGCTGGTGAAATCCTCAGTCCACCACTCGGTCCAGGTATTACCTCGGAACACCCTCTTTCATCAATCCGGTCCTTTTGTCTTTCGCTTTACGTTTCTTTTTGTGACTGACACTCTTTCTCTTTGCAGAGCCTTCAACGTCTGATGGTAATGGTTGAGCGGGTTGAGGCGCAAGAGGCCGAGCTGACCAAGCTTTGCCAGGCCAACTCCAAGTACCACCAGCAAATTGGGAAGCTGGAAGGTAGCCTTCGAGAGAAGATGCAGGGCACCGACGCTGCTCGGGCAAGGGTCTCCGAGCTTGAAGTTCAAGAAACTGCCTTAAAGAGGCAACTGAAGGAGAAGTGGGAGTCCTTGGCCAATACCGTCGTTGCCTTGGGGGAGACCGAAGCCGAGGTGGCCCGTTCGAAGGAGGAGGCTTCTAAGGCTTATTCGGCGGGGGTTGCTGAGGCAACCAAAGACTACAAGGCACAGATCCGAGAACTTTAAGATATTATCTTTGGTTTTGCTTGGGAGGCCGCCCTCAAAGCCGTCGGGGTCAAGGAATCCTCCCCTTATACAAGGACGTCCCTTTGCTGAGCAAGCAGACGGCGGCGGAGGAGGGAGGAGTAGCCGGGGCAGCTGAGGATGGCACCGCTGAAGCTATCATTCAGGGAAATGCTGAGGCGGAGGTGGTTGTGCCCGTGGCCATTGAGGTGGTCGGAACTCCAGCAGAAACCACTGATAATTTTTTGGCCGCCCCCTGAAGGCGTCTATCTTCTTTTCCTTCATCTATTTTTGTACTGCCCTTTAGGGCCTTTCTTGTAGCTTCGAGGGTTTCAGCCCCTCTTTTGTTAATGAAAAGAACTCTTTGCGTTAGTCTTTCTTTCCATATTTGCATTGTCCCTGACTGACTTTCGTACTGACGGCCCTATTAATTCGGATATACTTCGACGTTATAAGTACTGTATCGCAACTTGGCACCATTTAGTTTCTTGTTGAAGAACCCGACAGGCTTGGTGTTTTGCCTAAGAGCAGCACCAATTCCCACCTTAGATGCATCACAATGTAACTCGAACGGCTGTGAGAAATCTTGCAACATTGGGACTGGTGCAGACATTAACTTCTACTTGATCAACCCAAAGGCCATTGTCGCTTCATCGGTCCACATGAACTTTTCCTCTTTCATGCAATCTGTAATAGGAGCCATGATACTGTTGAAATAGAGTATGAACCTTCGATATAATGCAGTCAGGCCATGAAAACTTCACACATCGAACAAGGTCTTAGGCTGAGGCCACAGTCTGATTGTCTCGACCTTAGATTCATCCATTGAAAGTCCATCCTTGGAAACTACATAGCGAAAGCACAACAACTTCTCCATTAAAAACAAACACTTTCTTATTGCTCCGAGTAACTTCTCTATTCTCAAGACTATAAGGACTTCCTATAAATGCTGCATATGCAATTCTGGTGTGGCCAATATATCATTAAAATAAATCACGACGAACTTATCAATAAATGGTCATAGGGCTTGATTTATCACCCTCATGAATGTGCTTAGCACGTTGGATAAACCGAAATGCATAACCAACCACTTGTATAATCCATCCCTTGTTTTAAATATAGTTTTCCACTCGTCACTAGGTTTGATATGTATTTGGTGGTATCTAGTCTTCAAATCCACCTTTGTGAGCACTTGTGCTCTAGCCAATTGGTTTAATAGATCATTTAATCAAGGAATTGAAAACCTTTACTTGATTGCTATTTTATTGATTACTTCTTTGTTTACACACATCCGCCACGAACTATCTTTTTTTGAAGTAAGTAACGCCAATACTCCACAGGAACTTAGAATCTCTTTGATAAAATCTTTGGATAACAGCTCCTCCACCTGTCTTCTTAACTCCTCATGCTCTTTCGGACTCATTCGATAATGGTCTCTATTAGGCAGATTTGAACTATGCGTCAAATCAATTTGGTACTGAATATCTCGTAGTGGCGATAGCTCTTCGGGAAGCGCTTCTGGGAACATATCACTAAATTCTGTCAATAGAGGTTTGACCAATTCAGGAATAGATTCAGAAATCTCATAACCTTCCCTGTCAATTAGCACAAATATCAATTTTGTCTCTACCAAATCTTCCTCGAACTTTGCCCTTGATAGAAAATTTGTTCCCTCCACAGCTTATAGTTTGCAATCAACTTCCTTAGTAGGTAGGAGTACAATCTTCGTGTCACCAAGCATAAAACTGTTGGTATTCGCATGCCCATCATGCTTTTCTTGTCGATCATATTGTCACAGTCGCCCTAAAAGTAGATGGCATGCATCCATAGCAACCACGTCACACCAAGTCTTATCTTTATATTCTGGTCCAAAAGAAAAGGAAACGAGGCATCTTTTGGTAACCTTTACCTCGCTGCCCTTCTTCAACCATGCTAGCTTGTAAGGATTTGGGTGTTTGCTCTGTCTTGAATCCCAACTTCTAGATCACCTCTTTGGACACTACATTCTCGCAACTGCCAAAGTCGACAACGAAACAGCACACCTTGTCGCCAATGGTGCACATCGACTGAAAGATATTATTGCGCATTCACAAATCTCCTTAGACTTTCTCATGCAACAAAACAAGCCTACTGGACTACTAACAACAGTCCTTGGTCACCGGTAACTTGCTTTCTTGTATATCGGGATCTTCGAGATCATAATCTAGGGTATGTTTTGAATTTGCCTTCAGATCTTCTGCAGATTCTTCCATCTCCATGAATAAGGCCTTCCTAGGTCGATCGCTCTTTCTACAATTCGCTGCTGAATGACCTGGTTCGCTATATTTGAAGTACTTAAACCCATACGGGGATGCTCTAGTAACCTGTGATGCTACGGCTGATCTCGTTGCAGGTTGTGTGTTGGTAAAAACTGGATTCACCCCTACACGATTACTGCCCCAATTTTCCCCCGTAGGTCGGCGACTGAACTGTTTTTCCAGATGTAAAACCTTCTGATGAGCATCCGAGATTAAATACACATCAAATAAGTTCAGTGTATCTGGAAACTGCTGCCTCATGCCTCCAATATAACGTGACACCAACTGATCGTCTGATTCAGAAAGGTCATTTTTGGCGATAAACTAATGAAACTCGGTTGTACAATCATCAACAGAACATGACCATTGTTATAGATTCTGTAATTGCTGGTACATCAACCTTGCATAATTGTGGGGTAGAAAAGCAGCACGCATGTGCTTCTTTAATATCTCCCACAAACTAATCTTCTCTTTACCTTACTTTACTCGGGTGAGTTTGAGTTGATGCAGCCCTACCTCGAAATCTCGTAGCCACCAAAGGAACCCATTTGGCCTTAGGAACCTCTTTGAAATTCGGGATTTCTTAAACAACACTGATTCAGTCTAGAAACTCTTTTGGCGTCAGGCCTCCTTGAAAATCTAGTAAGTCAATCTTCAACCTGGTCTCCTAATATCTAGAATCACGGTCATTAATCATGACTCCCATTCCCCTTCCTCTTTTCCTTCCGTTCAGATGGTATTCAACAAAAAGGTTGGAACTGTCATCAGTCAGTTCATCCTCCTCTTGAGGATGTAGGTTTGTTGGACGGCAGCGAGGATGATTCACAACCGCTATGGCTACAATCGGCTTTATCAACGCGATAATTACATCATGGAGCTGTGTCAATTTTTTCGCTCGGGCACCTCGTGCAAGGTCGTCTCACTCATTCACCTCTTCGACAGCGAAAAACCTGCCCTCGTCCCCTGTTGGCAGCACCTCTTTGTGCCATGGTCAGGTCTTAGACAAAAGATCTGGCTCTGATACCAACTTATGCAGAAAAACATATCGGCTAGAAGGACACTAATACTAAAGTCAACGAGCCTGCTTAAATTAGAAATACTCTTTCAAATAACAAATACAAATAAGAGAAAACTTTCTAAAAATTCTTGTTAATTAATCAAACTATTTTCTCCTAAGGCTTACAACATTCATTTATAGCCTACGAAGACTCCTTCAAACTAGAAAACACAAAAGAAAAAGAAATACAAAAAAGACAACACTTGCTCATCAAGCAAAATAAAAAAAAATAAATTCCAAAACTATCAAGAGTAGAAAGATTAGAATTAGTCTCAAATTTGAAAGTTATAATCAAAATAAAATCAGAGAAAAAATTTAGCCTAAAATAAATTTGTTAAGATTAACAAATCAATTAGTTCCTAAACGATAAATATAGTAATTAACAAATTAATTATTTTTTAAAATAAAAAATATGAAAATTAAACGTGGGCCAGGCAAATTTCATTCGCCAACATCGAACCGTGCCTCTACTATCACTATTGGATTTTTCAGTGGTCATAAACATTCGTGAACGAATTGTAACTTTGACTTAAAAACATATTTGGCCACTTTTCGTTTTCAATTGCGAAGTCGAAGCTGATAGGCGACGATTGAGAATGATTTTTCACTTAAGGTTGATCCAAATAAAGAAGAAATAAGATATCACTTACTCATTATCAAATAATTATTTATTCACAAATTTCGTGTGGAGCTAATAGTTTTTATTAAGAGTTTCTTTTTAAAAAAAGACAAAATTATCACAATTTAGCCAAACAAGAATTCTAGTCTGAATGGGACGAATTTGATCACCAAATTTTTGCCACGAGTCAACTCGGATGGAAACCGAAAATTGATGAGCTGAGCCGCACTATTCTCTCACGTGAGAATATTCTACACGACTATTTTATTGAAATTATTCGTTAGAATAATGGATTATTTATTTATTTTATTTTTTAGTTATTTTTTTATTATTTATTTAAATTATTATATTTTTTGATTTATTTAATTGAGATGAGATGAAAAAAAAAATTCGTTGAACCGAAATATACAAAAGTTTAGAAAAAATAAAAAATAAATTAAAATAAAAAATAAATTAAAATAAAAAATAAATTAAATTTTATATTGTTTATTTTCATCTTTAATAACTCTTTTTATTTTTGATAAAGATTCTAGAACTTATCTCATCGAGTTAAATTGAAGAATTATATTTTTTCTCAAATTATAAAAAAATAAAAAAAATTATAATATGCAAAAATAAGTATATAAGTCAGATTTTATGTTGTTTATTTTCAGCTTTGGTGAATTATTTTTATTTTTCCATCAAAGATAAAAAAACACCAAAATATGCAAAAAGTTCAAAAATAATAAAAATGATCAAAAAACTCAAAATTTATCTCCAAATCTCGAAAATCTATTTTAATGTGAGGTTGCATTTGAATAATGAAAATGCCAAAGGAAATGAAGAAAATGAAAATAATTTTTTTTATTTTTATAAAAGAGTGAGAAACAAGTAAACATTTAAAAGATATCAAATAAGCTTTTCATTTAGAATAGAGTTTAATTTATGTATATAACTCAAACCCAATAAAAGAAATTTTTAGGGCTAGTTTGTGATAAATTTTTTACCACTTGGCTTAATTTTATTTGTTTTAAAACTTTTTATATCTTTTAGTTACATTTTTTATTTTGTCGGTTCCTCTCGCTGATCACTGAATTCGAAAAATAAATTTTTGTGATCAAGAAATATAAAAATTCTTTAAAGACAAAAATAAATAAAAAGATAACTAATTGGCTTATTTTTACCTTTTCTAAATATTTTTTATTTTTCACTCAAATATTTTACCCTTTTTGTTATGAGAAAATTGTCAAAACTAAAAAATGATCAAATGATAAAGAACTTATTTGCTTATTTTTGCCTTTTCTATATTTTTTTATTTTTCACTCAAATTTTTTTACTTTTTTTATGAGAAAATTGTGAAAAATAAAAAATAATCAAATGATAAAGTTATTAGAAATCGTAAATGTAAGAAATATATTTTTAATTAAATATATTTAACATTAATTAAAAAATAAATTTTTAAAAATTTCTCTCGTTACTAAAAATCGTAAATGTAAGAAATTTGATTAAATAAAAGTCAAGTTAGAACCGAAAAAATCACTTAAAAGCATGTAAGAGAGTGTTTACTGTTGTGAAAATTATAAATTTATAAATTATAATTTAAAAAATGTGATTATTTTTATGCTACAAATGTTGTTAGCATTGTAAATTTTTTTTATCATTAAGCATTAACATTGTGTTTATTAATTTAGAACCAAAAATTATAAATAAAAAAATTAAAATTTTCAGTTTTTTGCTAAGTTATATATAGTGAGTAATTGTTTATTTGTTTATTTTATTTTGTTTTTTTATTTTTAATAAAAAAATTTATCGTTTAATTAAATTATTATATTTTTTAATTATTTTTATTGAGACGAGTCAAAAAAATAATTTCTTTTTATCAAAATATAAAGTAAACTCAAAAACAATAAAATAAGTGAAAATAAAACCAAGAAGCCATATTTAATCAACAAAATATTTAAAATTTAACCCCAAAAAGGCCCCAAGCTAAAAGTTAAATTATATTTTTTTAAATTGTAATTTGTAAAAAAAATTGTGAGTATTTATTAATAATTATAATTTGTAATTAAAATAAAAATTATAATTAAAATTTATAGCAAAAATTATATTTAGTGTAAAAAAATTATATTTTATAATTAAAATTAATAACAAAAAATTAAAAATTAAACAAAAAAAAACTTAGACAAAACACCTACTATAACAAAATAATTGATTTTTCGAAAAAGACCGCCTCAAAACTCTCTCCCTCTCTCAGAAACTTCGCTTCCGCGTGAATCAAACGGCGAACCGGTCGTCGCCATCCCTTTTGGAACCAAATAAATAATTTAAGTTTCAACAACCCTCCAAATGTGCAAAATACGATCATACCCTTTAATTTTAATTATAAATTATAATTTTTTTAAAATATACATAATTTTTATTAAAATTTTTAATTATTTTTTTATTTAAAAAATAAAATATAATTTTTATTAAACATTTATAATTTATAAATTATTGAAAATAACATTCTCAAACCCCCATATTTGATAAACGTTATATTTTGAATGAAGAAATGAAAATAGATTTCTAGGGAAACGCAATTGGTTGCGTTGACTTTGGTAATTTGTATGAGAACCAGGGGTAGTTTGATAGAGCGAAGTCCACACCCATCTCCAATATTGCTCCTCAAAACCAACCCACCCTCCTCTTCATCTCTCTCTCTCTCTCTCTCTCTCTCTCTCTCTCTCTCAGTGACGAAAACCGCCATGGACAGAGAGCAAGAAGAAATGCAATTTCTAGGGCTCTTCGGTATCTACGCCGAGTCCTACAAGATCATCTTCTCATGGCGGAAGATCTTCAGCCAGATCACCCTGGCTCTAATCCTCCCTCTCTCCTTCATCTTCCTCGCCCACATCGAAGTCTCCGACCTCCTCTTCTCCAAGATCGTCCACAACGAAATCCAGCGGGAAGAAACCCCGATCGGCACCGGAAAATACAACCACCTCTCCGACATCTTGTCGTCGGAGTGGACAGCCTTTTGGCTCTTCAAAATCGCCTACTTCACCTTCCTCCTCATCTTCTCCCTCCTCTCCACCTCCGCCGTCGTTTACACCATCGCCTGCATCTACACCGCTCGAGCGGTCACTTTCAGGAAGGTCATGAGCGTCGTCCCCAAGGTCTGGAAGCGACTCATGGTCACTTTTCTCTGCGCCGTCGTCACTTTCTTCCTCTACAACTTCGTTACAGTCCTAACCCTAATCCTCTGGGCCTTCACCGTCGCAAACTCCGTCGCCGGCGCGGCGCTTTTCTACTCCATCCTGGTCGTGTACTTGGTAGGGTTTGTTTACCTAACCATTGTTTGGCAACTGGCCAGCGTTGTGACGGTTTTAGAAGAGTCTTACGGATTCAGAGCCATGATCAAGAGCAATAATCTTCTGAAAGGGAAGATGTGGATCGCCATAGTCATCTTCTTCAAGCTTAATTCCTCTCTGGTCGGGATCCAGATACTGTTCGAAGGACTGGTTGTGCGGGGAAGCCGGCGAGATTCGATGAGCATGGTGAGCCGATTTGGGTTCGGAATTCTCTCCCTCTTGCTGCTCTTCAAGCTGTTTCTCTTCGGACTCGTCATCCAAACCGTGATCTACTTCGTCTGCAAGTCGTATCACCATGAAAATATCGATAAATCGACGCTCTCGGATCATCTTGAAGTTTATCTTGGGGATTACGTTCCGTTGAAGACGAAGGATGTTCAGCTTGAGCAATTTGATGTTTGATACTTAGTTGAGACACGTTCTAAATCACGGCTGGGATCGATTTTCGTTCATCCATCCGATCACGTATCGATTAATATTGGATCGTTTCGACAGATACAATATTGTCAATATCAGTAAATATCGATATCGATTGTCGAAAATTCTGATATATACAGTATTTAAAACTTTAGTTGAGACGTCGCTGTATTTGAATATTAGTTGTGATGGTTATTTCTGTGATTATTATGTGTACGTAATTGTTATACGGATCATATATATATATATATGTGTAAAGTGTAAACTTTCAAGGAATATAATTTTTCTGTTAGAATTGTTTATGGCAGTGTTTGGCCATTTAATTTCTTTTTATGTTCCAGATTTGAACACTCATAAACTAATTGGAAATTAAGCCCCTATATCGGCTATTTAAAAGTTCATTTTTTTTGGAAAAAAAATTAATTTTTAAGTTATACTGTTTGTATTTTTAAAAAATCTACTAAATTTTCTTACTTCTTTTTTCAAGAAAAAAAGTTTATAAATAGTTGAAACACTACTCTAGTTTTTTAATAAAATTATTATAATATCTTTAATTAAAAAATCAATTTTACTATCAAACAATAAAAAAAATGATTCCATTATTCCAAATACTATAATTTAAAAACAAAAAGAAATGGTATATTAAATATTTTTTAAAAAAATTTAAAAAAAGTTTTCATAAACAAGTTATCCCAAATAAGAATCTTTTAGAATGTTTAAAAAAATTTAACTTTTTAAAATAAAAAATTAAAAAATTAAAAAATTTGGGATAGTTGGTGTTTTATACTAGCTATTTGAGACGTCTCCCTATTTGAATATTAGGTGTGAGGGCTGATCTTAGTTATAGTGCTCATGTTTGTTTTCACTTAAAAGTTAATTTTTTTATAACAAAAATTAATTTTTAAGTTATATTATTTAATTTCTCAAAAAAATTAAATAATATTTTTTTAATTTGTTATAAGAAAAAAAATTCTTAAATAACTTTAATTTTTTTTTTAGTAAAATTATTATAATACCATCAATTTAAAAAGTCAAATTTTTTTATAAAAATGAAAAAATTTTAGCTAATATTCCAAACACTACAACTTATAAAATAGAAAATATAAGGGCATATTAAGAATTTTATTAAAAAAACAAGAAAATTACTATAAAAAAGTAGCCCAAATAATCTAATTTTATTATTCTTTTTAAAAAAATTAAATACTTAAAAATCAAGCATTTTAGAAATCTTAAATAAGAATGTAGATTTTCTGAAGTTATTAATACAAATCATATATATATATATATATATATATGTGTGTGTGTGTGTGTGTGTCTGCACGGGCGCGTAAACTTGCAAGAAATATAGATTTTTTTTAAAGGCCTAAAGGCCTGTTTGACCATATCTTTTTGTGTTGAAGAGTAAAAGCTCATAAACTAATTGGAAACTAAAAGTCAAATTTGACTGACACGAAAAAGCCAATGCTTGGAGAAATTGTGAATGGGTAAATTACATTTATGTCCTTTATATTTAGACATTTATTTTACTCTCTAAAATAATATTGTATTTCCTTATTTTATTATTTATGTAACTGTTTGATTCATTCAACAGTTGACCGTAAGTTGACCAAACAAAGAAATGTAATATTATCAAAAATTAATTTAATATTACAATTTTGCTCTTTCTTTCTCTCTCTCTCTCATCTTTTCACTCTTCCCTTTATCAACTGGAACCAAAAACCCCAACAATGGCCGACATGGAGGAGCAACCGCCATAACACTAGGCCTAACCATCGCACAAGATCACCAGCCCGCCACATCAAAGACGAGACATTTGCTACCACTGCATCCTCCATCCCAAACCCACACCACCATCGTGCACACATCTTTACCACCTCACCAAAACCCTAACCTTCGTCGCCGCCTTCTTTGCCTTCGGTGACCCCATTCCGATGAGATTTGGGGGTTGCAATTGGTGGCTGATGGGTTTTAGTCGCCGCGATTTGTCCAATGCTACCAATACCCTCTCCCTCTCCTAATCAAAAATCCTAAATTTGACTTCTTATTCGTTGTGTATCAATGATTTTTAGCATTTTCTCTATAGACTTTGGTGTGTTGATGCCTCTGGTTTTCTTTCTACACGCATTTTTTGGAGGAGACAACTGATTCTCACTAAACAAACGTAATGTGTGGTAGGGTTTGAAATTAGGGTTTAATTTCTTTATCCCTCTCTGTTGTATTCAGATTCATTTATGAAGGAAAATGGACCGAGACCCATCCCCAATGGGACTCGTAATGGCCCAAAAAGAGGAAATACAGTGGAGAAGAGAGGAGTGGAACGAAATTCAAAGCCACTGGGCCACGACAAGGCCCAAATGAGGAGAGTCCCGACAAGAAGCTGGTAGTTTGGCCCGTACGAAGGACGGTTCAAGGTTGAACTAGGTATGACCGAGAACCAGATACAAGTTCTGGCCCTAGGATCGCATTTAATGCGATCTGACCCAAAAAATACAGCATTTAATGTGATATGGCCGTGATGGGTTGGCATTTAATGCGACTAGGCCGAATGGTTCCCACCATTAACTGCGCTGCAGTTTCGGGGGAAGAATTTAATACTAGAGCTTCGGCCTAAAGGATAAGCCAAAGTGCATGCGAACATTAATGGTGATGTGACTACTGTAGGTCTGTTACTATCGTTAATTTAGTGATGGGAGGGGCAGGGCCGTTTTGCGGGGTAGAACATCAAGAAAAGTCATCATGAGAATTGAAGAGAAAGAAATGACATTCTCTACTATAAAAAGTGAGAGTTAAAAGGCATAAGGCATGCACAATTAGGTTTAACTAGCCAAACTCTGCTAATTCATATTTTTACTAGTTTTTCTTTCCTTAAACTCCCTCTAACTTCATCTTCGAAGTGACTTTCAGCGAGTCGCCGCCAGTCAGCTCACGTTTGTTCACTCTTGTAGGTACTGATTTATTAGCAGGTTCAATCGGACTGGGTCCAAACCATCAAATAAATATAATTTACAGGGCACCCCGTACAAATTACATATGTAGACATATTGATTTCCACTTTTTGGATTGATTAGTCATTAGGGAAATGTTTGGCCGGCCACACACTACAAGAAAAAGCATCAACCGTGAAGCCTTTTCCCGATAAAAACAAAATTTCGTCGCAGAAAGTCGACCTTCGCCGACGAGCTCACCAATGTCGTCGTCGTAGGATTATCGACGTTCCGCGACAAGCTTGTCTCGTCGCCGAAGGATTATTTTTGCCCGACAACCTGCATATTTCGTCGCCGAAGGTGTTAAACATTCGCGCCAAATCTGAGAGAATTCACGGGAGTTCTAAAGCATCAACCGTGGCGCATTTTGGTGAATTAATTCTTCCCTGTCAACCAATTTGGTCGCGTTTAGCGTTTTTCCCAATTGCTTAAGCAAAAATTAAACCACTACTTTACCCTAAACCTACTTCTGATATGTATTTGTTCTGGTTAATCCTCCACTGCCTCCACTTCAAGTCACCACAGTCTATCTCCGTCTACGCCTCAAGTCCCGTTGTCGTCGTCGCCCCATCTGATCAGTATTCGCAGATTTCCTCTCTCTCTCTCTCTCTCTCTCTCTCTCTCTCTTCGCACAGTGCTCTCTCCTTCCCTCTCCTCTTGTTCATCTCGCTCTCCCTTTGCTCTATCGAACCCTCGTGAACGCTTTTAGAAGGCTCCAACAGAACCAACTAGGTAGTGGAAGTTTCTGGACAGTCAGATTGGATGGTGATGTGAACAAAATTGTCTTATGCGACGGAGACTGTGGCGTTGGGATTTTATGGATTATTTTGAAAAATGTTCAAAAATAAAAATTTTAAAAATATTTAAAAAAATCTTTTAACACCTTGAAAATTAAATTTTAAAATTTTTTTTTATTGAAAATAGAGTAACCACTTAGTTTTTTAGAAAAACTAAAAAAAATAAAAGTAGCTACTGATCTTTAAAACGTTAACCAGAGAAAGAGGATTCGGGGGTTAAGGTACGAATCGAGGAAGGTGCTAGGCACCCCGTTCGCCCAACCATAAGGTTGGCCTCTACTAATCATCATTGATTCTTTAATAGAATTTTTCAAATGCATGTAAATAAAAAAAATAAATAAAAAAAAATATTCAAAATTAAATATAAAAAATATATAAGATATGTACATAGTACTCCAAATTAAGAGTAAATAAATGAGTAAAATTCCAAGTTATAAGACATGCAATTTCTAACTAAAATGATACATGGAGCGCACCCACATGCAATTTTATTAAAATGAACTAAATTGCCATGATTTAAGTAGAAGAATAATAATAATAAAAATATGCTAGAACGTGTCAAAATTGCCTAAACAATATTTGTTAACAAGAAATACGCTAAACTAGACAAAATTTTAAAGAAAATAACTAAAATATGCATATTGACAAACAAACTAAGTTAACATTAATATGATGAAAAAGATACTAAAAATAAAAGATGTATGTAAGTTTTACAAAGAAAATTTACTAACAAATAAAACAAAAATAAGAGTGTTGTGACAAAAGAGAGCTTGAGAATTTAAAGAAAGAGAAAATGAAGAAGAAGTTTGTAAAAAAAAATAATACTAAATAAAAAAATTGAAAAATATTTATTTAAACTATTAAAAGAAAATCTAACTATTCATAAAAAAAAAAAAAAGAAGAAAAAAACTAAATATAGCTTAAGAACCTTTTATGATTTTTTAGATTTAATGAAATGAAAGAAAAATAAAGATAAAATAAGTGCTAAAAGAGAAATTACACTAATACTAAGAGAAAAAAAAAACAAAAAGAAAAAGAAAAAAAAACGCTAGAAGAAATTAATTTAAGTTAACATTAAAAGGAAAGAAAAGATAATAGGATGGAACATAAAAAAAAAGCTACATTACCATAAAAAGAAAACAAAAGACATGTTAGCATTAAAGATTAATTAATATAAAAAAAAATACTAAATAAAAGTATTATAAGGAAGCAAAGAAAATAAAATACTAACAAAAAATCACATTAGTATTGAAAGAAAAAAGAAAAAAATAAAAAATGAAAACAATAAAAGAAATACTAAGTTAAAAGAAAAAATAAAATGGAGCATTTAAGAAAAGAAAAAGAAATAAAATAAAGTGCTAGTAAAAAAAATTAAATTAATTAAAAAGAAGAAAATAAAATAAAAGCTAGAACATTAAAAAACTATATTGAACTAATTATTACAAGAAGATAAATGCTAGAAATATAAAGAAAGAAGAAAAGGAAAAAAAATATTAAAAAGAAATTAACCTAACACTAGAAGAAAAAAAAACAAAGAAAATGAAGAATAAATAACTAAGCGATTATTAGAAAATGTGAATATAATATTACCAATTATATTCGCATGAATGTTAGTGTATTAATAATAACAGTTAACAATATTGTAAGTTGTAATTACCAAAATATATTAACACTTATTTAATGGATAAATTAAAGAAAAAGGCAATGTGCTTAGTGTGAATGTGTAAACAAAGTAATTAATTAAAAGATTAAACTAGATGAGCAAATTAAACAATATACAAGGTTAACTACGTAAATAAAAGAAACATGTAAATTGAAATTGAAAATTAACCCGATTACTCCAAGAGAAAGAAAATAGAGTTAGAAAGATCGGACGTCTAAACGAGGTACCTAAATTGTCGGGGAATCCACAAATAGGGAATGTGTTTCAATGGGTCGATTCTCGAGTGGTGATCCAAGCAAGGCTTCAATGTAGGAGGTTCAGAGCTCGGTATTTTGGCAGGGCTTCGATGCCGAGGCTCGAAATGGCTCAGCGTCCTGGCAGAGTTTCACTCACTAACCTCACACTCTAATTCTCTTCTGAAAAATGTACCGGATGTACGGTATTTATAGAGTTTATCAGCCAATAAAATGTTGCCACGTTTTAGGGACACGTCAGGCCATTTGGAGTTTGCGGTCGCCACAATGAAAGTTGGCGGTCGCCATGTTTTTAAAAAGTTCCACGAAGTTCTATTGCGGTCACCATGATGGGAGTTGGCGGTCGCCATGATGAAAGGTGGCGGTCGCCACGTTTGGTTAGGGTTTCCAAAAGGTTCTACTGGTGGTCGCCATAATGAACATAGCAATCGCCTTACTTGGGCAGCAAGTTTCGATGGTTCATCAAAATTTCATTTGTTCGAAAGTTTCGGGTTCAAATACTGAGTTTGGATCACTTCCCGAGGATCATACCAAGGCACTATTCTACCTATTTTCATAATCAAATTTTCCTAAGATTAGGCGGGTCAAATTGGGGTGTCTACAGTTGCCCCTTTTTGATATAATTTGTATAGCAACGTGTGGAGCAAGTTATATGAAAGATCCATATACAACATTCATTTGACCAAGCAGTCAATCTTAAGCCACAAACATATAAGCATGCATATGATGTTGGTCATACTTGAATTTTTATCAAGCTGCCTAGTACCCTCTTTTGCTAGGGATCAGACCCGAACGTAGTTCACGGGGCAAAATGCGAGATGCAATGATAAGAGATATGATGCAAAACAAGTATATTGTAATGCAGATATAACGCAAGTTAGTTTAAGGTCATGATGAGGACTGATGAGTCAGTTTATGATCATGAGGAGGACCGACGAGTTAGTTTAAGGTCGTGAGGAGGACCGATAAGTCAGTTTAAGATCGCGAGGGGGACCGATGAGTCAGTTTAAAGTTGGGAGGAGGAACGATAAGTCAATTTAAGATCGTGAGGAGGACTGACGAGTCAATTTAAGGTCGTGAGGAGAACCGATAAGTCAGTTTAAAGTCATGAATAGGACCGATGAGTCAGTTATCAAATTAATAGGTCGAGTTAAGACCTAAAAATTTGAGACGAAGTGCGGCATGGAGAATAATTAAAAGCTAAGTTACGGCTTAAAATTAAACTTATCGGGAATAATAACTGCGTATTACTAGGTCGTGTTTAAGACCTCAAATTTTGAAATGGGACGCGAGTTAAAAGCCAAGTTGTAGCTTAAAACAAAAGTTTATCGGATAGAGAAAACACCTTAAAAAAATAAGAGTAAAAAAACGCACCAAATTATTTTTGGAATTATTTCTAAATGCACAAGATTTTCTCAAAGTAGAAACACCCGAAATTATAAAATTATTTTTTGAAAAGCTCTAAAGATCATTTTTAGAAGAGCACACGCACTAAATAAATAAAATTAAAATAAAATTAAAAAAATAATTAAGGATTAATTTTGCTAATAAAATAAGGATAAAATAACCTATATTAATAACATAGATGCAGACAAAGAAAATAAAATGCATGTGAATAAAAAGATAAACAAAAACATATATTAAAAGCCCCAAACAGCCCCTCTTAAACCCTAAAACGTCATAATAGCAAACTGACCTGACGTGACCTTTAGCAACCTGGCGGTCGCCAATCTCAAACCCCTCTGACACGGCGGCTGCCAGGTAAAAATCCTTCTAACATGACGATCGTCGTGTGACGTTTGACAAGCATGGCGATCGCCAACATTCTATATGGCGGCGGCCAACTCGTGGTGCATATATGGTCTTCCAGGCGTACGGTTTTTATCATTCGCGCACCACTCTTCTCTCTCTCTAGCTTTTATTATCTCAGAACTCTCTCAAAACTTCTAAGCCTTTTCTTGCTTTCTCCTTGCTTCTTTTTTCTTCACACGATGTTCACACTACTTTTTGTGATCCCTTTCCTCTTCAGGGCAGGTTAGGGCCAGGGAGATGACGATTTAGGGGCACGACAGGTCCCCTTTGCTACTGGGAGCTCCTCTATGGGTGTCCCCACTGCTGCGATGGATGCCTTCGTGGTTGAGGCGGAGCGTGCTTCTCGTCGTGTTGCTGAGGAGGAGACACGAGCAGCTGCTAAGGCACAGGCGGCTGCGAACGCTACTGCTGAGGCCGCGATGGCCGACTTTTTGGATCCTGATGCGGGAGAGGGCCATTCGGCGCCCTTTGACCCTCATACATACGCTCCACTGCCTCATCGCGTAGTTCCGCGCGGGGTGAGACGGTACGAGCCTCCATATAATGTTGTTGCTGCCGACCTTCTTCTGCGAGAGCCTGACCATCATATGTCCCATCGGTGCCTATCGGTAAGTTTTCTAAACTTGCTATTTAAATATCAAAGCATGTTGTATGGTATGACAAACGTAGGCGCATGCCTAGGATCCCCTCAGATGTGTTGCGATATGATGATGATGATGATGATGATATGAATGATTATTTATTTTGATGAAAGATTTTGGTGATGTGAATGATGATTGGGATTTTGAACTTAACTTATGTACCTGTGCAAATGAAATTAAAACTGTAGGGACACTTAGATTTTGAACAAATAAAGAAATGAGCAATTATTTTTAGAGTAAAAAGGCTTGAATTGTTTTTTGATTTTAGGAAAACATAAGAAAATTTGAGAGAAAAAATTTGTTTTCTATTTTTGGGGAAAATTTTCAAAAATTATAGAATTTTAGTGGAAATTTGTCAAAACCCCTAAAATTTGGGGAAATATTAATTAATTATTTATTTATTATTATTATTATTTTTAGACTCTAGAAATTTGAGATTGGGGGCAAATTTTTAAAGATTTATAAAAAATTTAGGGATAATTTTATCAAAATCCTAAAATTTTGGGCAAATTTTTCACAACCTCTAGAAATTTAAGGGACATTTCTAGAAAATTAGACAAATTTTTTGGGAAGATTTTTTTTTAGAAAATCTTAAAAATTTGAAGAAAATTCTTGAAATTTTAGAAAATCTTGGAAAATTTAGCAAATTGGAAAAAAAATCCTAAAAAAATTTAGAAAATATTTTTAAGACAACTCTGAAAATGAGAAATTTTTTTTTTAAAATCCTTGAATTTTGAGAAAAATATTTAGAAAATACTAGAAAATTTTTTGAAAATCCCAAAAATTTTAAGATAATGTTAAAAAATCCTAGAAATATCAAGAAGATTTTTGTGTTTTTCTTTTTTTTTAGAAAGAAAGATTGATATAAAATTATAAAATTTTGCCTGATGCGGCAGAACTTAAGATTACCTGGATATGCAGAAATCACTAATCTAGGGTTAGGAGGCCTAGCTTTCTAGGGCTTGAAAAGAACCGAAGGACAGTCACTTAGGATTTGAATAATTTACTTGATTTATTAGGGTTATCCGATGCATGTTTTATCCGTTTGATCTGCTCTTTATGTATCCTGTGTTTCTCCCTTCTTTACAGGCTGGTCACTATGTCCAAGGTTTCGGGGGTTCTACCTCTGGAAAGGTGTTGGAGCGGTATGATGCTCTCCCAGCTCCCAGCCGAGCTTATATTGTTGCCTCCGGCTTTGCTCGCTTCATACCCTTATTGGGTAGAACGAGCAACGGCCGAGTCTAGCTGACAGCCCTGGCGGAGCGGCGATAGGATACCACCCATACCTTCCACTTTACCACATTTGAGGCTACTCTAACGCCTCCACACTTCGCGCTGATTTCTGGTATCCGAGTGGGCGGTGCCCCTGTTCCATTTGATCCCACCATTACGTAGTCTGCTGATGCCCTAATGGACTTCCTCGGGGCCATTCCGACGCAGATGGACAAAGACTGGGTCCAATATACCTGGTTTTTCGACCGTTTCCAACACTTCCAGTGCACTGAGCCCCGCCATTATGAGTGGGTCGCCCGGGATTTTCTAACGTATATGTTCGGTGCCCCCTTGTTTTCGAACAAGGAGAACACCGTTCATTTACACTACTTGGGCGGCCTGGCTTATCTTGACCGGGTTGCTTCGTACGACTAGGGAGGAGCTGTCTTGGCTACTCTCTACAGCTTCATACGGACCTTAACCCGGTTCCCCCAGGAGCTCAGCATCGGGGGATACTGAAGGGTTTGGGAGGTATGATTTAGTTTCTGTGGTTCTTCATCTATTTCTGTTATCTGCTTGCTGACATCTTCTTCTTTGCAATTAGGGACTTATGAGTTCCTCAGACTTCACATCCCAGCGAACTCTGCAACAGACCCTCTAGTTATTCCCCGTGCAGCCCGGTGGTCCCACGGGCTGAAGGAAAAGAAGGCCGGAGGAAAGGACCTTGACCGATTCTGGGTGTCTTTGGTCCGGCTGACCCCTGACCAGGTATCTTTGCTTACCATTCAATACACTGCTTTCTGTATTATACTGCTTACTGCGCTGTTCACTATACTACACCCCACTGTTCTTCATTTCGTTCACTATACTGCACCGCACTACACTAGGCACTGAATACTGCACACTGCTCATCATACTGTATGTCTTATTGTTCTTTGCATTGTACTGTACTTTGAATTATCGTAGGTCCACTGGGATGTCGAGAAAGGGGTAGAGGATCAGGCCGGTGCAGATCTGATGCGCGGCCGCGACATTGCTGCGAGGCGTATCCTATTGGAGAGCTCATTTGGGCGGGAGTACTACCCTGTTGACCTGCTGCTAGAGAAAGTGGGGACCCCAGCTATGGAGCTGCTCGTAGAAGAGGGAGATTTTATGGCCTGGCCCCGAGCTCATCTGATAGGACCACTAGGACCCGGCCCGGTTTCCCCAGGCGGCAGGAGGCAAGGACAGGCACCATATGCTGCTGATATTGGTGTTGCTGGTGCTTCTTCTGGAGCTATTGGTGCTGCTGAAGCTGATGCTGGAGTTGGGGCTAGGGCTGTTGAGGTACCTTAGACGGTGTCGTCCTTCATTGCTGTGAATCCTTTTGATATCCCCGTCCCGATTCCCCAAGCCCCAGAGTTTCGGCCAGAGCATGCTCAGGTTTGACTCTTTTCTCAATATTTCCTTTTCGTATTTCTTTATTCGTAGACTGCTCAGTTCTGTTTTATTTCTTAACAGACATATCAGGTTTGGCTGGATCGCCTTATGCTAGTGGTGAGCAGCTTGCGAACCCTTGTCCACTAGTAGGATGTAGCCTTACGCGCAGCAGGGGTTCCATTTGTTCCCTTGCCAGTGAGTATCTTTTCCTGTGCATTGCTATTATATTTCGTACTTTATTCTTATTCCTGCTTCTCTATTCAGGCATCGGTAGCTGTCACCGGTGCAGTACCGCAACCGGCCCCTGCTCAGCCTCCTACCTCAATTCTGGCATGCGGTCGTGGGTATCGCGCTTCTTCCCGTGCCGGCTCTAGAGGATCTGCATCTTCTGCCTAGAGCCGTTCCAGAGTCGTCTCCTCCTCCTCTGGCAGTGACAACGGCAATGATTTTAACAGACTTTTCGAGGATGACAGCTCGGAAGAGGCCGGTCCTTCTCGTCGAGTCCACCCGAGGCATACATGAGAGAGAGAGAACCCCCCCCCCCCCCCCCTCTTTTTTGATACATTTTATTTTGATGGGCCTGCGTTCCCCAGTTTGACATACCAACATACACTTATTTGATCCATGGGCTTGTGTTCTCCGATTTTGCTATTTGTTGGGCCTGGGTGCCCCAATTTTTATTCTGATATATTTTGTCACTTTTTAAAGCATTTTGGGGCCTTTATGCCATTTATTGCCTTATATTCATCTGCTTGTATGGTTCTCGTACTGCTCAAACTGTCATGGATGCACATATCAAATGCCTCAATTCATATAGATCATACAAACTGCAAACTGTCCTGCACCCGCCATGTTCAAACCTGGGCAGTCACCGTAATACATCATGGCGGTCGCCAATTTCCCAAAATGCTAACTTGGCGGTCACCAGTTTCAACATGGCAGTCGCCTGATCAAAGAAATGATGTCACCGTACTGTGCTTTTTGTAGTTGGAAGGTGCTATCTTCAACGTGGCGATTTCCACTTTAGATGTGCTTTTAGCCAAAATTTTGATTTTTTACCTTTTTTAACCTTATAAATATAGCCCTGGAGGCCCCATTTACTGTTACTCCAACTCATATGGCTTCTTCTCTTTCTCTATGGATTGAATCATTTTTCCATATTGAACATTTGAACTTTTCCCCATTCGGCTTGAATGCCCTTTTCTCACTAAGGGTCGTGGAGATTAACAGTCCCTTATTATCGGCTGTTGTTCAACTATGGGATCCGCAGTCTCACATCTTTCGGTTTAGCCTTGAAGAACTCTGTCCCGCTATAGAGGAATTTGCTTCAATTTTGGACTTGACTCCGCAGAGTTCCATTGTTGTTCCCACTCCCTTTTCTTTCTGCTCGGCGACAGGTGGTGCAACTCTGTGGTCTATCTAGAATGAAAGATTCCCTTCTGATATCAGGTGACTGTCTCGACATTTCCTGGATTATTGATAGGTTTCGCCCTACCGATGACCCCAGTGACCTTGGTTTTCAGTTGCGGCAATGCTATGCGCTTTGCTTCTGTCTTCTTGCTCAGTGTCTACTTATTCTTTCTAACGGGCGAGTTAGCTGTGCCCTGGTTGACATTGCTGGTCATATGTGGATGGGAAAGGACTTTGTGTCCCTTGTTTTGGCCAAGACACTACTGGGCTTAGACGCTTTTCATCGTGGTGAAACCACCATCTTTGCTTGCAGCTCCTCACTTCTTCAGGCAAGCCCAACCTCTTTCTCTGTATCAAATTCACTGTCATACTACAAAGTCTTTCTCTTACTGTTCTAACACTTGCTACAGATCTGGCTGATGGAGAATGTGAACCTTATACAGAAGCCTCCCACTGATAGACACAACGCCACTACTTTCCTTTACCGCCCTCATTATCAAATATGTGACACCAAGGCAGCTTGGCAACAGTATCTTTCCTTTTTGATCGACTTTCTTCAACAGCACTGATCCAGTCTAAGAATTCTTTTAGCATCAGGCCTCCTTGGAAATCCAGCAAGTCAATCTTAAAGCTGGCCTCCCAACGTCTAGAATCAAGGTCAATAATCATGACTCCCCTTCTCCTTCCCCTTCCCCCTCCCTTCGGATGGTATTCAGCAAAAGGGTTAGAACCGTCATCAGTCAGTTCATCCTCTTCTAGAGGATGCGGGTTTACTGGACGGCAGCGAGGATGATTCACAACCTCCATGGCTGTAATCTGCTATGTTAACACGATAATTACATCATAGAGTTGGGTCAGTTTTTTCACTCGAACACCTCGTGCAAGGTCGTCTCGCTCATACACCTCTTCAACAGTGAAAAATTTGCCCCCTCGTCCCTTGTTGGCAGCACCTCCTCGTGCCATGGTTAAGTCTCAGACAAAAGATCTAACTCTGATACCAATTAATACAGGAAAGCGTATCGACTAGAAGGACACTAGTACCAAAGTTCACGAGCCTACTTGAATTAGGGATACCCTCTCCAACAACAAACATAAATAAAAAAAAACTCTCTGAAAATTCTTATTAATCAATAAAACTATTTTCTCCTAAGGCTTATAACGATTATTTATAGCCTACGAAGGCTCCTTCAAACTAGAAAACACAAAAGAAAAAGAAACACAAAAAAATACAACACTTGCTTATCAAGAAAAATAGAGAAAAATAAATTCCAAAACTACCAAGAGTGGAAAGATTGGAATTAGTCTCAAATCTGAAAGTTACAATCAAAATAAAATTGGAGAAAAAAACTAACCTAAAAATAGATTTGTTAAGATTAACATATCAATTATTTTCGAAACAAAAAATATGGTAATTAAAAAATTAATTATTTCCTAAAATGAAAAAATGAAAATTAAATGTGCTCCAGGCGAATTCCATTTGCCAACATCGGATTGCACCTCTACTATCACTGTTGGGCTTTTCAGTGGTCATAGGCATTCGTGAACGAAAGGTCGATTAGCTCTGCATTACAGCAGCTCTGTAACTAGCTTTGACTTAAAAGCACATCTGGCCACTTTTCGTTTTCAATTGCGGAGTCGAAGCTGATAGGTGACGATTGAGAACGATTTTTCACTTAAAGTTGATCCAACAAAAAGAAAAAATTAGATATCCCTTACTTATTATCAGATAATCACTTATTCACAAATCTCGTATAAAGTTAATAGTTTTCATTAAGAGTTTTAAAAAAATACAAAAAAGCAAAACTATCACAATTTAGCCAAACAGAAAATCTAATTCCAAAACGGACGGATTTAATCACCAAATTTTTGCCATGAGTCAACTCGAATGAAAATCGGAGACTGATGAGACAAGCCGCACCATTTTCCCACATGAGAATATTCTACACGACTATTTCATTGAAATTATATGTTAGAATAATAGATTATTTATTTATTTTATTTTTTAGTTATTTTTTTTATTATTTATTTAAATTATTACATTTTTAGATTCATTTAATCGAGATGAGCTAAAAAAAAGAAATTCGTTGAACCAAAATATACAAAAGTTTAGAAAAAACAAAAAATAAGTTAAAATAAAAATTAAATTAGATTTTATGTTATTTATTTTCATTTTTAGTGACTCTTTTTATTTTTCATAAAAATTCTTGAACTTATCTCATCGAGTTAAATTGAAAATTAACATTTTTTTATCAAATTATAAAAAAATAAAAAAATTATAATAAGCCAAAAAAAGCATATAAATCAAATTTTATGTTGTTTATTTTTAGCTTTGTTGAACTATTTTTATTTTTTCATCAAAGCTAAAAAACAAAAATAACCAAAATATACAAAAAGTTCAAAAATAATAAAAATGAGCAAAATACTCAAAATTTACCTCCAAATCTCAAAAATCTATTTTAATGTGAGGTTGCATTTGAATAATGAAAATGCCAAAGGAAATGAAGAAAATGAAAATAATTTTTTTTTTAATAAAAGAGTGAAAAACAAGTAAACATTTAAAAGATATCAAATAAGCTTTTCATTTAGAATAGATTTTAATTTATGTATATAACTCAAACCCAATAAAAGAAATTTTCAGGGCTAGTTTGTGATAATTTTTTACCGCTTGGCTTAATTTTATTTGTTTTAGAACTTTTTATATTATTTAGTTAGATTTTTTATTTTTTCTGTTCGTGTCGGTGATCACTGAAATCGAAAAAATAGAATTTTGTGACCAAGAAATATAAAAATTCTTTAAAGACAAAAATAAATAAAAAGATAACTTATTGGCTTATTTTACCTTTTCTAGATTTTTTTTATCTTTCACTCAAAATATTTTAGCCTTTTTTATGAGAAAATTGTCAAAAATAAAAAAATGATCAATTGATAAAGAATTTATTGGCTTAGCTTATTTTTGCCTTTTCTAAATTTTTTTTCTTTCACTCAAATATTTTTACTTTTTTTATGAGAAAATTGTAAAAAATAAAAAATGATCAAATGATAAAAAAATTAATAAAAATAAAAATAGGTTAAGCCAATAAATCGGGAACAAAGTATTGTTGAAACCCATGAATAATTTGATAAAATATATGAGTGAGTTTTGGTTTAGAATTTAAAAAAATAATTAATTGAGTTTTAGTTCTATTTTAAGAGATTGTAAAAATTTTAATCCCACAACTATTTGTGTTTAGGGTTTAGCTTTTTTTTTAGAAGTTAATAATTTATTTCTCTAAAGTATCTTTTATTAACTGGTGTAACATGTCCATGTAATTCTCCTTAATTTTAAGATGCATTTGTATAGGATAGCGTTGATCTGTTAATTACCAATGAGTTTTATGAAAATAATTTTAAATCTTCTTCATTTTAGCTGTCATATACATAACTGAATATGATGAAAATAAATCATTAATTTAGTTCTGAATATTCATCAATAATTAGGATGTAATTTTTCTTTTTTCGTTGAGATATTTGCACTCAATACCGCCTCTCCTCCACCGCTGCCCCTCCTCCACTGCCTTACGGTCATCCTCATTGGCCGCCCCTTCTCCGTCGGCTCCTCATCCTCCGCTGTCGCTCCTCCTCGTCCTTTGCTTCGCCGTTCTCCGCTTGTTAACTCTCTCTCTTTTTCTCTCTCTCTCTTTGTAAAATCAGGAAAGAAGTTGCTTAATTTAAGGAAAGAGCTTATTTGAGAGAGAGAGAGGAAGAGAAGTTGCTTAATTTAAGGGATACGCTATTTTTGAAAAATAATTTAAAATTTTTTTTCAAAATATCTTAAATCAGGAGAGATAATATCTCTAATAGGGGTTTTTGAAAAAAATTTAAAAAATTTTCAAATCAGAAAAGATAATATATTTAATAGGGTATATTAAACATAATAAAATAGTTTTAAATCTGATGGAACCTGATCTATTAAAAAAGTGCTGAAATTAAATCTAGCACTACTATTAAAAAGAGGACTAAACCCAAAATTTTCCTTAAAAAAATTATATGATTTTTTATATTAAATTTATTTAACATTAATTAAAACAAACATATTTTTTAAAATTTCTCTCGTCATTAGAAATCGTAAATATAAGAAATTTGATTAGACAACAGCCAAATTAAAGCCAAAAATTCACTTAAAAGCCTGTAAGAGAGTATTTAGTGTTGTGGAAATTATGAACTTATAAATTATAGTTGAAAAGATATTTTTATTTTTACGCTACAAATGTTGTTAGCATTATAAATTTTTGAATAAATTACACTTACCTCTGTTGAGATTTTTGAAATTACACTAATTTACTTTGTCAATATTGTTACTTTAACGACGTTAACGGTAATGATAAATTTATTAATTTAACCCTAACCTAAAGCCTTATGACTCGCCCTCCTGACTCACCCAACTCACTCTCACTCAACCCATTTCAATCTTTTCTTCTCCAGCTCCGCCAACGTGCTTCCCCGACTTTGCCCCAATCCCGCCGGTGTATCCTTCTCCTGCAAGACCTCGCCTTCGGTTAGTCCTCTGTTCCACCACTACTGACCTCCATCCCACTCCGTCTCATTGTCTCGCACCACCACCACTCGCCATGGCTCCACCCCCACCACCTCTATCCTACCTTTTCCTTTTCTCATCATTGTTGCGATAATGTGTAAATAGGAACTTCAATTCGTTTGATTTACATGGTGAGAAATCCCTGTACCTTTCGATCTGTTCGTATTCGATAAATATATATATATATATATATACGGTTCGATTTGTTCATATTAGATCTACATGGTTTGATCGATCTACACGATGAGAAATTCGTTGGATCTACAAGGTTTGATCGATTACACAGTTTGATCGATCCACACTGAGAGAAACCTGTTGTAATGCTTGCTATTCTGATTTCTCTACTATTCTAATTTATTGGATTTCGAATAAATTGAGTGTTGTTTTGGATGGTGTAATAATGAAAATTTTATGGTTTCGCTCGTTAAAAATGAGAAGAAATTGATGTTTTGGACACATATCTTATAAAGCGGAAGATAATCGAAATGAGCAAATTATCATAACGGGCAAATTACTTTCAGTTTCTTTTTTTAGTAAGTGGAGAAAGAAATTGCTTAGGCGTTCAAAGATTCACCCCTTGTTAATGGTTGATTTAATTTCATTTTTCGTAAATAAACCAAAATGGGGAGGTTTCAACATCATTCAGTAGAGAGAGAGAGAGAGAGAGAGAGAGAGGTGCTTTGAACGTATATGTATGTATATATTCTCTCTATCTCTATATACACACACCCCTTCCACAATATTATAGGGCAAAATATACATCCAAATATAGTGGAGGATAAAATAAGAATTATGAATATTACTGAAATATGCGTGTGAAAATTTCGTCAAATTTAATAACGATTAATTGACGAAAGAGGATATATGTAATATAAAAGTGAAATAGAAGGGAGGCGAATATAATTTTAGAGATCTCAAAAAAAGTTTATGCATTTTCACGTCATCTCAGGGGAGGTCAGGGGAGATAAGTGTAATTTATCTTAAATTTTTTTATCATTAAACATTAGCATTGTGTTTATTAATTTAGAACCAGAAATTATAAACAAAAAAAAATTTTCATTTTTCATTTTTTTGCTAAGTTATATATATTACTCTTTTGGAATAATTGCTTATTTATTTATTTTATTTTATTTATTGTCATTTATAGTGAATTTTTGTATCGTTTAGTTAAATTATTATATTTTTTTAATAACTCTAGACAAGTCATTTACTTTATATGTTTTTTAACAAAATATAAAGTAAATTCAAAAACAATAAAAATATGTGAAAATAAAACCAAGAAACCATATTTAATCAACAAAATATTTAAAACTTAACCCGAACAAGGCCACAAGCTAAAAGTTAAATTATATTTTTTTAAATTATAGTTTGTAAAAAGTATTGTGAGTATTTGTTAAAAATTATAATTTATAGTTAAAATAGAAAAAAAATAATTTAAACTTATAACAAAAATTATGAATATTTTAAAAAATATATATCTATAACTAAAATTAATAAAAAAAAAACTAAAAACTAAACCAAAAAAATTTGGCACCTCCAATAAACAAAGTAATTGATTTTTCGAAAAAGACCGCCTCCCAACTCTCTCCCTCTCTGAAACTTCTCTCCCGCGTGAAACAAACGGCGAACTGGTCGTTGCCGGGCCTTTTGGAACCAAGGAAATAATTTCAAGTTTCAACAACCCCCTTCTCATGTGCAAAATACGATTGTACCCTTTACTCAATTCTTTTTCTTCAAAAACTCATAGACCTTATTTAGTAAGGTTTACAATCTTTTATTTTTTGTTTGCAAAAAATAAAAAATATATTTTTATTTATTTTTATAAAAAAAATAAAATAAAAATATATTTAACATATAAATATTTAAAAAGTAGTAGTAAAAGGTTACGAATGAATGCGGTGGTCAGATGTGTTATTTGATGATAACAGTAAAAGATAGCGATGGTAGTCGAAAGTAGTGGTTGGAGGCAATGGTTGAAGCTGGTGGTCAGATGTGGTGGCCGGATAGTGATGGTCGAATGTGTTGGCCGTATCTAGTAATCGGAGATGGTGGCAAGAAATGATGGTCGGAGAGGGTGGCCGGAGGAGTGGCCGAATGTGATAGTCAAAGACGGTGGTCGGAATTGATAGTCGGATATAATAATTAGAAGTAGTGAAAAAAATACTATCAAAATTTATTTATAAAATAAGTAAAAATATATTTTTTTGTTTATAAAAATTTTATAAATTTTGAAAAATATTTATAATTTTTTAAAAACAAAAATAATTACTAAATATATTTTTATTTATAATTTACAAAAAATTAAAAACAAAAATAGAAAATAAAAAAGAGAAAGGTTACCAATCGGGCCACGGTAAGAGATAAATAATTGTCAAAGAAACCACCCCTATATATTCAATTCATCCTCAGAAGTCAGAACTCGCGTTCCCCTTTCATCCCTCTCTCTCTCTCTCTGATGCCAGAGTCGAAAGATGCCATGGACAAAGAGCAAGAACAAATGCAATTTATAGGACTTGATATCGACGCCGAGTCCTACAAGAACTCACCTTTCCCTCCCTCTCTCTCTCCCCCAGCGTCGATAACCGCCATGAACAGAGAACAAGAAGAAATGCAATTTCTAGGGCTCTTTGGCATCTACGCCGAGTCCTACGAGATCATCTTCTCATGGAGGAAGATCTTCATCCCGATCGCACTGGTTCTGATGCTCCCAATCTTCTACAACTTTCTCACTCATCTTCAAGTATCCCACTTTCTCTTCTCTAAGATTATTCACAACGAAAACCAGAGACATGAACCCCCAATCGGCGCGCAGAGATACGAGAACCTCTCCAACATTATATCGCCTGAGTGGATATAATTTTTATGGTGTATATTCCAATCAAACAAGACTTTATAGTCACATAAATAAGCTACTAACCAACCACAAAAACATCAAATTCTTAACATTAAAACCATACTGCGCACAAAAAAAGAAAAGTGTATATTTTAAAATAAGTTCTTACCAATAAAATTTTAATTTTCTGTAATTATTTTTGTAATTTATTTTTGTATACATAGACTCTTCCTAATAAAAAGCACAAACTAATTTTGAAATACAAAGTCAGATTTGATTGAGATGGGAACACCAATACTGGAGGTTTGTGAGCTAATTAGTGCATGTTTGTGATACCTTTTAAGCTTAGTTTTAAGAGAATTGGGATAATTTTTGTAGTAATTTTCTTATTTTTTGTTTTTTTTAAATATTTAAAATATTTTTACTTTAAATTTTTAAGTTGCAGTATTTGAAATATTGACATAATTTTTTTTTGTCAGTAGAATTGATTTTTTATATAAAAATATTATAATAATTTTGCTTGAAAAAAAGTTGAGGTATTTAAGATATGTACGTATTAGCTTTTTTTATTAAATTAATAGAAGAAAAAAAAATTAATTAACTTTTTTCCAAAACTAAACAATACTACTTAAAAATTTATTTTTTTAAAAAAAAAAATTAACTTAAAAACTAGTCCAAACAGGCTGTTAGTTGGGACCAGAAAGCCGATTCTGGTTTGACTTGGTGTCGGATTGAAAATCTTAGTTTTTGGTTTTTTTTTTTTGGTTAAATATGCTCAAAAATTAAAATTATTACTTGATTAAAAAGTGAAAATTTTAAAAAATTAAAAAATTAAATTAAAATACAAACTTACATAATATTTTATTTAAACTCTTATTACTTTTAAAATATAATAATACATTTATTTATAACTTATTTCTACTACTACTACTAACAATATATAATTATTAATATCAAATATATAGAAAAATAAAATTATTCATTTTGAACAAAAGAAAAAAGCTAGCTTTTTACTAAAACAACTAATTTTAAAAAATTAAATAGCTTAAAAGCTAAGTTAATAAACAACTTACTTTGAATTCAATTTAATTTTTTAATTTAAAATGCAAAAAAAAAATTAAATTTTAAACTAGCGACCAGTGACAACGCAACATCTTGTGCTTGGCTTAAAATGAACCTACAGGATGAGTGAAACAAAATTATTATATATAATATTTTTTAAAAAAATTATTCGTCACTCTTATAAAATTAAAAAAAATTTAAAAATTTTTAAATACACACACTTTATTACTATTTACACCTATCAATATAAGTTTTAATATCTAATGTATAATTTTTTAATGCACTTAAATAATATATAAAGTACAAATTAGTGTACCTTTATAGTCTCCTAATCATCTAAATCTCAAATCACAAAAACTATTTCTCTTTCTACATTTCACATAAACTATTTCTCTTTTTCTCATTTTTAGATTTATAAATACGTATAATGTAATTGTTGTGTTTGACAAGGGTTGCCTTTGTAATATTTTGTTCTTTTTCTTAAGTTGAATAAATTGTAAATTATAATTTACCCGTAGAAATTATAATTATTTAAAAATCGTATGCAATAATCATGAGTTAGTCTACGTATGTGCAATGATGCAAAAAATTTACTATATTTTTCTTTTGTTATATGAGCAATAGAATGAGAAATTAATGGATAAATTATTGTTTAATGACATATATTAAAAAATATGTATTAAATAGTATTAATAACGAGTTTATTATTTAACGTTTTCAAAATATGAAAACTCGTCGAGACTAATTGTAAAAATTTGTGTTTATGTATCTTTTTAGTATAACGATAATATCAATATATAATATTATTTTTTATTATGATTTTAAAAGTTCAAATACTAATGGCACCAGCGACAAAAATTCTTAAAGCCGTCATTACAATTGCACCCATACTGTTTAACCATTTTGGGTTGAAACATAAGGATTTATTTGGAATAATTACTTGTTTACTTATTTTATTTATCTCATTTATATTTTAATAAAATTTTTTTTTATCGTTTAGTCAAATTAATATGCTTTGCGACTCTTCTGATGTAAACGATTCAGAAAAATAAATTTTTTTTTATCAAAGTATACAAAATATCAGAAAAGATGAAAATATGTTAAAATAAACTAATAAATCAAATCTTATATTACTTAATTTTGTTTTTAGTGATTTTTTTAATCTTTTGATTAATTTTTTTTACTTTTCACTCGAAAAAGTAAAATAATTTAGTGAAAAAATAAAATAATTCAAAAAAAATAAAAATAAGCAAAATAATCAAGATTTATGGGATAAGCTATAGTGAGCAATTTCAGAATTAGTAGTTTTATTGATGCAAAAATCGGTAGTCGAATCCAGCACAAAAAGTGTAAATTATAAAAATGATAAGTTTCATATTTAAAAATATATTAATATTGACACTTTTTTTATTTTTATTAGGATCTTACTTGTGTTTGTACTTACTTTTTTTATGATTATTTTTTATTTTTAATGAATTTTTTTCAGTATTAACACAAATAAATATATTTTTTTGATTCCTCCCGTCATTAGAAAATAAAAAAATAAAATTTTTTAATCAAAGCCTATAAAAGTTTATATAAGACAAAAAAAGCAAGCCAACTTAAGTAGGCTTTTTGACTTTTTTTAAAAAAAATTCATCTTTAGAGAACTTTTTTTAAATTTGGCCATAACGGGCATATTTTTTAGAATTCTCTCATTACAAAAAATAAAAAAAATAAAAAATTTAAATCAAAATATCATAAAAGTTCAAAAAAAAATAAAAAAAAAGCTCTAAAAAAAAGCCACTTAACTTTTTAGTCCAAACATAGACTAATGACAGTCCATTAGACTGTCTTTAGCTTATGTTTAGACTAATTTTTTTTTATAATTTTATAATTTTTTTGTTAAAATATAGATGTAAAAATATATATAAAAAAGTCAATTGAAATCAAACAAATAGACTTTTTAAGAAGTTTTTAAACAAAAATTTTTTCAAAAAAACTAATTCAAACATAAACTAGCACGACCCCTTATAAAAATTTTAACTGTCCATACAATTTTTTTTTTTTTGGTATCTCTAAATTTATTATTTTTTAAAGAAAATTTAACGGCCATCTATTAGGGATATATGAATAAATTCTTATTGCTAAAAATCTAAAACTCTAATTGCGAAGGCTCCATTTACTAATGTTTATGTTTACTATTTTTTTTGTAAATTATAAATAAAAATATATTTAATAATTATTTATATTTAACAAAAAATATAAAATAATTTTTAAAATTTATTAAATTCTTGTAAACAAAAAAAATATATCTCTAAAAATCTAAAACTATAATTGCTAAAACCTATTGCCTATAGAAGTATCATGACCTTCCATTTATAAATACCAAGAGGCAAGCCTCATAACCCTTGTACAATGTGCAGTACAATGGTTGTACACTGGCGCACAAAATGGGCGCGCGAACAAGGGTAGTAGCGCCCATAGTTGGCCCCTCTGAGAAATAACGCCACTTTAACCCTTTTGCCCACCCCTTGAACCCAAATTTGCATTGAAAAGCAAGAGGGCTAATCGGAAAACAACACAGGAATCAGGAGGGCAAGATGGGCTAAAAAAGAGTAAGCTATTTTTTACTATTAATCCCAACTTAACTGCTTATATACTATTAATAAAATATATATATATATATATATATATATACACACACCTTTTGATTATGCAATGTTGATAGTTCGAATAAAATATATTAGAGATTAATGATTTGATTCGACTTTTCAGTGATATTGATTTTTTAATTGTTAAATTTTATTTATTATATTATTTATAATTCTTATTAATATTTTTTTTTAATTTTAAAATTTATTTCCAAAATATTATTGTTCCCACCTCGTTCTCTGTTACATTCCTGATATTTTTTCTTATTTCCATCCTAGCTTCTATCCCGATCAAATAGAGAATAAAAATATGAGAGCTCATTTTTCGTCCCGCCATGCCATGCCCCATTGCCATCAATAAATCGGAGTGCCTTTCTATATATAAATAAAAGCATTTTTATTATGAAAGTTTGATACTTCAACTTCAAATGATAGTTCGAGTAAAGTATATTAGAGATTAATGATTTAATTTAATTTTTTAATTTTTAATTTATTTATTTTTTTTGCAAACAAAACAAATATATTTGTGCCCAATATATGTACTTAGCTGATGTGGGATTGCAAACTTTTTCGAATTCGATCATTTACAATAAAACTCATGAAAGGACTCGCATGTATAGCTGTCGCAATCACGAAGATTTCAAGCATGGAAAATCCCATCATGTTGCTCACAAATTTGGCCACACGCGTATATATATATATCAAAGAAGGAAATGAAAGAGGACAAACAATTGCATAATACTATGTGTGTAGAGATTTGAGTGAAGGGATTAAAGGAATGGTAACTATTCTTTTAAGTGCTTGTTCGAATTGAAGGACTACACTGGAGTATCCATGGCTTACTAGAATGGGAACTAGGAAGAAAGCCTAAAGCCCACAATCTCTGCCAGAGAGAGACAGAGAGAGAGAGAGAGAGAGAGAATTACGTCTGCTCAGATGACTAATGGCAGAGATCATGGATTCCTCGGCAGTGGTCTTTTATTTTGTTGGTTTAATACATTTGACGATTTCACGAACCGATTCAATGATCCGGGTCATTACCCGACCCATTCAATTTCTTCATGTATTTGTTATTTTATACATATTGATTTCACATATTAGATATTTTTTTTATTCTTAATATTTCTGTTTCACATGGTAACTATAAATTACATATCTAATTTTAGTATATTATCTTTACTTTTTTATTTTCTCAGCTTGAGTCTTATATTTTGGTATGCATTAGTAGTCCCTATTCTTCTTTAGTGAGTCTCAAAGAGAGCAGTGAGAAAGAGTATTTAGAAAACACATTGCTCTTTCTTATATTGCGAAGCCAATTAGGCCCCTAATCAAAATTTCTCATTGAATAATATACTTAACAAAATCAAAATTTCTCCTTGAATAATATACTTAACAAATTTAACATAACAATTCAATCATAAAATTATATTCATGCCGAGTCTCTTGTACCACTACACCCATATGTGACTTGGTTTATGATTCGTATAACGCTCCAAAAAAGTGGTTGTATGTGGGGCAGTGTTCTTCTGCAGGTGCGTTAGAAGTGGTCACTAAATTGCTCTCTCGCAATTATGAAACGGTCATGGCAACGATATTTCAAATTATGAAAGCTTGGACCTCCTCGCATAATTGCGAGAGCCCTCCCAATTGACCCCTGGTGTGGGATTTGCAAACTTATTCTAATTCGATTCTTTACAATTAGCCAAATACATTGTACTGAAGTCACTAAGAAAATAAAAAACATCTTGGGGAAAGAGAGAGAGAGAGAAAAAAAAAACAAGTAGACCTTCTTTTTAGTATAGAAGCAAAAACAATACAGCTTTTTTTTATTAATAATTAAAATAATCCAATTAACCTACACAACCATTACTTTGTGCATTGTTATGCATATATTTACTTTTAGGAATTGGTGATTAAATTCCTACACAACCATCACCGCTGCCACCAACATCTTCCACAGCCACCACCTATCCCACACGCCATCACAACTTGCATCACCAGCACCGTCTCCCACCAACGTCATCGTTGGTGCCACCATCACCACGGTCACAAATACCACATCCCTCGACACCACAACCGCCACCACCACCACACCATTTTTGCCACCACCACTCTACCATTATCACCACCCCCTCCCCTTCCATTGCTCTCTTTCTAAGGTTAAACTTGTACGTCTATCTATAGAAAGAAAAAACTTTTAAAATTATAGATGATTAATAGTTTACTATTGCTAGGATTAAACTAGAGGCATGGTAGGAAATTTTTAGGTTTGTATTTGTTTCGTGATAAGATTAGGAAAATCAGTGGAGTCTAGGGTCTTGCATTATTTTTTATTTACGGGATATTAATAGGTTTATATGGATTATAATATTCATGTACTATTTTTTTTGTGGAATAAGTTTTTTTTTCAAAAAAAGAAAGAGATTATTAATGATTAATTCCTCATAAAAGATGTTATTCTTCACTAAGTTCTAACTAAGAATTTTTTAATAAAGTAATTTATCTTTTATAAGACTTTTTTTATCATTATTTCTGCTCTTTTTATTTGACACAGTCTTGTTGGCAAAGAACCTCCTTGTGTACATCCAAAGAAGGTGGCCAAGTTTCGTCCGATGTCGGACTACCTTAAACCATTGATAGAATTCATGTCGGCGTACAATAGTGCGGTTCTTGTGGGCCGCTGGTGCTCCTTGTAGAAACTCCAATTTGACTCCACCAAATCTTAGGTTTATTCGGGTGAAGCTGATGATTAAAATCGAGAGAAATCATGATCAAGAGTATTCAAACGATTGTCGAGAAATGATTCAAACTCAGTGCATCAAAGAACCTATAAGCCGCAACAATCGAACCTTTAGGCCGTAACCTTTGTACCAAGCAACCTTGTATATCATTCACACCAAATGTTGCGGTTGCATGTTTGTTCCTCAGGACCGTTACAATATTGTCGACCGCAATAAATAACCCATGAAAACTCTTACAATTTTCATGGACGCACCATTCATTAGTACAGTCACTTCCTCTGTCCTCACAACTGCAAGCTTTGATGGAATCTTCTGAACCCTACACATGTCACCATATCAGTGGATGGAATCCCAAGTCGTATGCCTATAAATACTAGCCTCGGGTACGGGTTTTGGGAGATGAATTCAATCTGTAGAAACTCTGTTGAAATACCAACCTAAGTACTCACAGCATTCGTGTTCTTAACTCTCAAAGTACCGGGATATACCGGGAGATGAGCATCGCACTCTTAACTTGAGGATTCATCTAGATCACCACATTGCAAGTATAATTGTAAGAACTCAAAAAATCCTCTTTCCACACCCTTGCCTCTTGTGGAAAGGTCGGAATTTAATTCATTTTCATTTTAATTATGTAGTTCGTATGCTTACTTTTCTAGCTTATTATCATTAAATCATTCATTTGTTAACCCTAATTTTGATCAAAACAATCTTAAAATGATTCTGTGATTTTATTCCACGTTATATTTATGCAGCCCACTCACTGATTTTTAAAATTCTACAACATAGTGCTTAGAGCACTCAAGGTCACAACAACGAATGTTGCGAGCGTGACAACCTAGCACTTACATCATTACAGCCGCGGCATTGTCGCTTGCGGCCATGAACTTTGATCTCATTTTCTTAGGGACCGCTACATCTGTATGCCTCGACCACAAACTTGTGTATCATTTTCAGTAGCTTAAATCTATATGTCATGTTTTGTTTAAATTCTTGCTTGCGGTGTTCAGCATGTATCCTTTAAGTTTAATATTAGCATGATTAGGGTTTAGTAGTTATCTTTTCTTGTTTTTAGCATAATGGTATTATTGTCTTCTTTTATGTATTGATACGAATAAAATATGTATTTTTCTTATTTAATTTTGTATGTTTTCTCTCTACTCTCACTTTTTACATTTGCATGCATTTGAAAATTTTAAATTTAAGAACGAATTATGATGAATAGATGCCAACCTAACGGTTGGGCAAAATGGGGTGTGTGGCGCCGAAATTTTGAAATTTTTTTGAAAATAGTCAAAAATAAGAGAATTCAAATATGCTTAAAAAATATTTTAATACATTAAAAATCATATTTTGAAAATTTTTTTTTGTTAAAAATAGAGTCGCCACTTAGTTTTTGAGAAAAAGTAAGAAAAACAAAAATGGTTACTAATCTTTAAAACATTTAACCAGAGAAAAAGGGTTTGGGGGCTAAGATACGAATCGAGAAAAGTGTTAGGCTGTGAGACCCGGACCAGTCTCTTTTTGAGATATTAATATATGTTGATGTGTTCTTTTCCATATATGTATCTCTTGGTGTATGATTTATGTTTTCAATTGTAGAACAGTATGTTTTGTATAGGTGCTATACATGTTATGCATGCGGGGGGTTTGGTGGTCCGAGAGGTGACCACTCAAGCGATGCTTAGGCGCTCGAGCGGTGGTGTGGCAGGGCCTATGTCGGCAAAGGATCCGCTCGAGCAGTGCTTGGGCGCTCGAGCGGTGGGTCCTGGGCGCGAATTTCTATAAAGAGAACAAATATCTTTTTGGAGACTCAAAATATCTTTTTCAAGCAAATCTCTTTTTCTCCACATTTTCTCTACCTTCTCTCTAGCTTTCGGAAGGGCCCAAGCTAGTTTTTCGCGGGCGGATAGCAGCTCCTTGCTGTCGGCGACGTGGGCTTCGTATCCATTCGGACGAATTCTCGTTCCGACGAGGTTAGATTTTAAGGCGTCGAGCTTTTCGCTCTTTGAGGTAGGATTCTAGACCCTACTGCTGTTAAAGGGTGTTGTATATAATTATACTTGCTTTCACCGGGTAGAAATACATTAAATGTGATTTTCATGTTTTAAACCTTGATTTTGGGCAAAAAGTGAATTTTATGCCTTTTCTTAGTTTTATACATGATCCGGATGTGTTGAGATCCGTGGTTTTTAAAAGAAAGTTTGAAAACAGGGTGTTTTTATGAAAAACGTGTTTTGGAGATTTGGAGCTAACCCTTGGGGTTGAGTCTCAGCTTTTAAAATATTTTGTTGGAAATCTGTTGCTACATGCTTGTTGATCTCTATGTGAATGGATTAGATCTCTTTTATACATGCGATGTAGAACTATTTTACGGGTTTTCGTAGTTGAGCTACGATTGAATTTTTAAATATTTTTCATAGATGTACCGTGACAATGGATATGTGGATGTGGGCTTACATTGCTCCTCGATGGAAGTTTAGAAACGTGTGCAGCGTAGGTACTCTGTACCTTTGGGTTAATCCCTGTAAATTGAGTTGGGTGCCTCCGTGAATGGCGATATGTGGTGCTTTGGACCCTCGGGTTTCGGTCCCATAAATTAAGCAGTAGGTGCTCTGGACCTTCGGGTTAATCCCGTAAATTGATTCAGTTGCCTCCTTTAATGGCGTCGTTGTCGTAACTCCATATAGAACTTGTCATTACCAAGAAGGCCTTGAATGGTGACTAGGGTAATGAGGAGGAGTCTATAATTATTATCTTTGTCAGTGTGGCAGAGTCGGTACATAGGACTACATTTTATCTCTTTCTCCTCGGCCGTGTGTCCCAAGTGGAGAACGGTGTGTTTTATTGCTTTCCCTTAACTATGGCATGATATCTGTTAGGATGATATGCATAGTTTCAAGGATAAAAATTATGATTTTCATATGGAAAACTTGTGATTTTGAGAGCAAACTTTTTTGGCTTTCGTGGTCAAGTTAGCTCCCACCATATGATTGCATAGTCTGCTTTACAGTTTTACTGTCTAGTTTTTATTGGGTTTCGGCTCACGTTATGGAATTTTGTTGTAAAAACATTTTCAGGTGAGCTTGTGGAGTTGATCTAAATTCCTATGGTGGCGGAAGGCTAGTTGTAGTTTTTCTGTTTTAGACATATACTTATACATGTAATGCCTGTTTCATAAGGCTAATTTGTACGCCTTGAGGCGATATGCTTATTCATGTATGAGATTGCATGTTTACTATTTATGAGAGTTGAACTATTGATTAGTCGAGCCTTCGGGTGTTTAGATTAACAAACTTGGGAGCCAAGTTAGAAACGCGTTTCGCGGACGTGATTTCTAACTAGGAATCTGAGTAGGTTGTCCAGATGGATGAGTCCTTCTTGTTGGTTCTCCTCGGTATATGAGATATGTGTTGACATGATCTAAGTGACTATGTGTTAGCATGCTTATATGTGATCTGTCTTTTACGTTAGCAATAACATGCTGTAAAAATGCTTATCCTGTTATATTGCTTTCATTTAGCGTTATGTCTATGCAGGGAGGACGAGACCAAGGTCAAGACCGTGGCCGTGGTTCTGCCCGAAGGGACATTACAGTCCCAGATGTTGGGGATGCTAATGCACCCCAAGGACCTGTTGACGAGGGAGATCTGTTGCATGAGATGGTCGGCTCCATTCGGCAACTGGCTGAGGCCACTAGGGGAAGGGAGAGTGTACCTTAGCCGAGGGCGACGGTTGCGATGTGTTAGTTTCGCCGTCAGGACCCTCCTGCGTTTTCTGGGGATCCCAACCCCACGGTAGCCACTGTGTGGCTGGAGCTGGTTACTAGGATTCTGGACACGCTTCAAATAGAGGAAGATGACCTGCGGGTTACATTTGCTACCTTCCAACTGATGGGGAGTGCTCGCATGTGGTGAAAGTTTACCATGACCACAGTGGGAGGCACTTGGGAGGCATTCACGAAAGTATTTTTGGAGAAATACTTTCCGGCGACGTTGAGGGATCGCTACAGAGAGGATTTTCTTTTTCTGACGCAGGAGACGATGACAGTGATAGAGTATGAGGCTGAGTTTACTAGCCTATCCCGATTTTCATAGGAGATTATGCCCACTAATGAGTTCCGTGCGAAGCGATTTGAGAGGGGTTTGAGGTCCGCTATCAGAGATTGAGTGGCTGCTTTCAGGATGCAAGTTTTTACAGAGTTAGTGGAAACTGCCATAAAGGTGGAAGACACTCTGAACGAGACGCGCAGAGATAGGGACAGTAGGGGTCAGTAAGGTGGGGAATGTGCACAGAGTTAGGGATGTGGTGAGAATAAGCATTGACGGACATCTAGTCTGAGTTCTCATTCGGTGGGGTCGTATCCGCCACAGCCTTCTGCATTCATGTCTCTCGTAGCCTCAACGGGAAGGTTGGAGCGTAGACAGTCAGTTTGTTACAGATGCCAATGGCCAGGGGATCGTGCGATAGAATGTCGGAGTCCAATGCTTGTTCAGGTATAGTCGCAGTCGCAGGCGCAGGGAAGGGGGCCAGTGGTATGTTTTGAGTGTGGCTAGTCTGGGCACATCCGTAGAGATTGCCCCAGAGGAGGGAGCGTGCGGAGCACAGCTGGAGCATCTGTTACTCCTTTCGTCTAGGGACATCAGTTATCTCAGTTTGCTAAAGAGGGTGCCTCAGTACAGTCGGACAAACAGTCTACAGTTCAGGGTCACAGTGGACAGGCCAGAGCTCATGTTCTTGCAGATCTCAGTTCATCCAGAGCACCGGTCATACCCGATGCTGCTGTTACCACCTCCATGATCAGAGGTACTTTTCTAGTCTATATATCATGGGCCAGTGTTCTTATCGACACAGGAGCATCACATTCGTTTATATCATCTACTTTTGCCTCTGCTTTGGGGCTAGAAATGGACTGGTTGGATAGTACTTTGAGCGTGGAGACCCCAGTCAGTGGGAGTGTGACGTTGAGTCTAGTCTTTAGATCATGCGTGTTGGAGGTCGCCGATCGTTGTTTAGAGTTTGACTTTATCATTCTAGACATGACCACGTTTGATGTCATCCTAGGGATGAATTGGCTGAACACCTATCGTGCCTTTATCGATTGCAATCGACGAAGGGTAACAATTTGTACACCGACAGGAGATTGTTTTTTCTTTGTGGGAGACCAGAATGAGGGTTTGACGACGATGCCGGGCGCCGTGCGGAACCAGGGCAACCTGGGTTTCCTCTTTTCAGCCCTCATGTTGGACAAGGAGGTTAGGGTTCGAGGGGAGTTACCTCCGATGGTTTGCGACTACCCAGATGTCTTTCCTGCCAATTTGTTTGAGTTTCCACTAAGCCGTGAGGTAGAGTTCTCCATTGATTTAGTTCCCGGAGCTGCTCTCATATCTGTACCGTCTTATCATTTTGCACTTGCTGAGATGCATGAACTCAAGGTACAACTTCAGGAGTTGTTAGATAGGGGGTTTATACGTTCGAGTACTTCGCCGTGGGGAGCTCCTGCTCTTTTGGCGAAGAAGAAGGATGGATCTTTGCGTTTGTGTATTGACTACCGAAAGTTGAATCAGGTGACAATGAAGAATAAGTATCCTATATCGAGGATAGATGATTTGTTTAATCAGTTGAAGGGTTCGAGCTACTTTTCGAAGATTGACTTGAGGTCGGGGTACCACCAGTTGAGGATTAGGGATGAGGACATAATGAAGACCGCCTTCTAGACTCGCTATGGTCACTACGAGTTTCTGATCATGCCGTTCGGTCTGACGAACGCTCCAGCTACATTCATAAGTTTGATGAATCGAATTTTCCATCCTTATCTGGATAGTTTTGTGGTGATATTTGTGGATGATATACTTATATACTCACCAACTAGGGAGGCACACGAGGATAACTTGCGGATCGTGCTACGGACTTTGAGAGAGCATCGCTTGTACGCGAAGTTTGACAAGTGTGAGTTCTGGATGTCTGAGGTGAGGTTTCTTGGACATGTCGTGTCGTCAGGCGGGGTATCAATGGATTCGTCGAAGACAGAAGCTGTGACTGGTTGGGACCGACCGAAGAGTGTCTTTGAGATTCGCAGTGTTTTGGGTTTAGCAAGTTACTATCAGCGGTTCATAAAAGATTTTGCAAGACTTGCTGCACCGATGACGCATCTAACGCGGAATGGAGTTATGTTTGTTTGGAGTGAGTCCTGTGAGTTAGCATTCTAGGAACTGAAGATGAGGTTGACTAGTGCTCTAGTGTTGATCATTCTAGAGCGAGGCTTTGGGTATACAGTATACTGTGACGCATCACACAACGATTTAGGTTGTGTTCTAAGGAACGAAGGAATGGTTGTAGCCTATGGTTCTCGAAAGTTGAAGACGCATGAAAAAAACTACCCGACTCACGATCTGGAGTTGGCAGCCGTGGTCTTTGCTTTGAAGATATGGCGTCACTATCTTTACGGTGAGCATTTCGAGATTTTCTCCGATCACAAGAGCTCAAAATACTTATTTTCGCAGAAGGACCTGAACTTGCGCCAACGACGATGGATGGAGTTGTTAGAGAATTATGATTTTGACTTGTAGTATAATCCAGGGAAGTCCAGTGTTGTGGCAGACGCTCTCAGTAGGAGATCTCATGGGTCGTTAGCTTCTGTGGCTATACATGAGTGGGACATGCTTGGAGAGATTGGGGAGTTTGATCTGTGTCTTGGAGAGAGTGATGGGTGCCACATTGTTTTCAGTAGTTACTCGACCAGCGTTGATAGCACGTGTGCTAGAGCTCCAGCAAATGGACCAGGAGGCTCAGATGATACGAGATTGTGTTACTAGTGGAGAGGATATAGCAGAATGGGTTGTGGGTTCAGATCTGAGTCTGAGATTAGCGGGGAGGCTGTTTGTGCTAGAGTCATGCCGTGCTGATATACCACATGAGTGTCATCATTCTCTCCTTGCAGTGCATCCTGAAGGCACGAAGATGTATCACGACCTACGTCATCAGTTCTGTTGGACAAAAATGAAGAGAGACGTGATCTTATTTGTCTCTCAGTGCCTTACCTCTCAGAGAGATAGTCCGATTGCACGGAGTGCCAGTATCTATTGTTATCGATCGAAACCCGTGCTTCACATCGTGCTTTTGGAAGAGTCTTCAGGAGGCTTTGGGGACGAACTTGATATTTAGTACTGCTTTTCACCCCCAGACGGATGGTCCGACTGAGAGGACTATACAGATTCTAGAGGACATGCTGAGAACTTGTGCCCTTGATTTCAGAGGTTCATGGGAGAATCATCTACCGTTGGCAGAGTTTGCATACAACAACAGTTATCAGTCCAACATTAGAATGGCACCGTATGAGGCTTTGTATGGTAGACCGTGTAGATCACCCATGTGTTGGACAGATGTGAGAGAGACCACAGTCTTGGGACCCGACATGGTGCGAGAGACGACGGAGAAGATTGCAGTGATACGCCAACGCATTTTGACGGCACAGAGCCGCCAAAAGAGTTATGCAGATCAGAGGAGACGACCTTTGGAGTTTGCAGTGGGGGATCACGTGTTTCTAAAGGTCTCGTCACACAAAGATTTGATGAGGTTTGGTCGTAACGAAAAGCTATCACCTCGTTTCATTGGGCCTTTTGAGATCCTAGAAAGACTTGAAGAGGTCGCTTATCGTTTGGCTTTGCTACCTCAGTTAGCATCTGTGCACAACGTGTTCCACGTTTCTATGCTTTGGAGGTATAAGCTTGATCCTTCTCATGTGTTAGATTAAGATGAGCTGCGGGTTGATGAGGATACCACTTACGAGAAGCATCTTGTGAGGATTCTTGATACAAAAGAGCAGGTGTTACGGGCCAGAATAATTGCTTATATCAAGGTCCTATGGCTACATCACGGGGTTGAGAAAGTGACATGAGAGCTTGAGTTTGCGATGCGTGCTACATACCCATATCTGTTTAACTCGTGACCTTGTTGCGAATTTCGGAGACGAAATTCCTTAAAGTGGAAGAGTTGTGAGGCTAGGACCCATCTCTTTTTGAGATATTAATATATGTTGACGTGTTTCTTTCTATATATGTATCTCTTGGTGTATGGTTTATGTTTTCAGTTGTAGAATAGCACGTTTTGTATAAGTGTTATACATGTTATGCATGCGAGGGGTTTGGCTTGGTTGCTTTTTTTAAATTTCTCTCCCAGCGACGACCGCTCGAGCGGTGATGAGCGCGCTCGAACGGGTTAGTGGCAGAGTGGTGGTCCGAGCAGTGACTGCTCAGGCGGTGCTTGGGCGCTCGAGCGATGGTGTGGCATGGCCTATGTTGGCAAGAGGTCCGCTCGAGTAGTGCTTGGGCGCTCGAGCGTTGGGTCTTGGGCACGAATTTCTATAAAGAGAACAAATATCTTTTTTAAGTAAAGCTCTTTCTCTCCACTTTTTTTCTACCTTTTCTTTAGCTTTCGGGAGGGCCCAGGCTTAGTTTTTCGCGGTCGAATAGCAGATCCTTGCTGCCGGCGACGTGGGCTTCGTATCCATCTGGACAGATTCTTGTTCCGACGAGGTTGGATTTTGAGGCGTCGAGCTTTTAGCTCTTTGAGGTAAGATTCTAAACTCTACTGCTGTTAAAGGGTGTTGTATGTAATTATACTTGTTGTCACTGGGTAGAAATGCATTAAATGTGATTTTCATGTTTTAAACCTTGGTTTTGGGTAAAAAGTGGATTTTACGCATTTTCTTGGTTTTATACGATGCGAATGTGTTGAGATCCATGATTTTCAAAATGAGGTTGAAAAACGGGGTATTTTTATAAAAAACGTATTTTGGAGGTTTAGAGCTAACTCTTGGGGTTGAGTCTCAGCTTTTAAAATATTTTGTTAGAAATCTGTTGTTACATGCTTGCTGATCTTCATGTGAGTGGACTGGATCTCTTTTATACATGCGATATAGAATTATTTTACAGGTTTTTGTAGTTGAGCTACTGTTGAATTTTTAAATATTTTTCATAGACGTACCGTGACAGTAGGTATGTAGATATGGGCTTACATTGCTCCTCGATGGAAGTCCAGAAATGTGCGCAGCGTAGGTGCTCTGTACCTTCGGGTTAATCCCCGTAAATTGAGTCGCGTGCCTCCGTGAATAGCGATATGTGGGTGCTTTGAACCATCGGGTTTCGGTCCCATAAATTAAGCAGTAGGTGCTCTGGACTTTTGGGTTAATCCCTTAAATTGAGTTGGTTGCCTCCGTTAATGGCGTCGCTGTCGTAACTCCGTATAGAACTTGTCATTATCGAGAAGGTCTTGAATGGTTACTAGGGTAATGGGCAGGAGTCTATAGTTATTACCTTTGTCAGTATGGCAGAGTTGGTACATAGGACTACATTTTATCTTTTTCTCCTCGGCTGTGTGTCCCGAGTGGAGAACGGTGTCCTATACTGCTTTCCCTTAACTTTGGCATGATATCTGTTAGGATGATATGCATAGTTTCAAGGATAAAAATTGTGCTTTTCATATGGAAAACTTGTGGTTTTGAGAGAAAATCTTTTTGGTTATCGTGGTCGAGTTAGCTCCCACCATATGATTACATAGCCTGCTTTACAGTTTTGCTGTCTAGTTTCTATTGGGGTTCGACTCACGTTATGGGATTTTGCTATAAAAATATTTTCAGGTGAGAATGTGGAGTTGACCTAGATTCTTGTGGTGGCGGAAGACTAGTTATAATTTTCCTATTTTGGACATGTACTTATACATGTAATGCCTGTTTCAGAAGGCTGGTTTGCACACCTTGAGGCGATATACTTATTCACGAGGCGATATGCTTATTCACGAGGCGATATGCTTATTCATGTATGAGATTGCATGTTTACTATTTATGAGAGTTGAACTATGAGAATTTTTATCCAAATTATGTATATTTTTAAGTTGATAGTTTTTTAACTGTAAATTTTATTTTTTCAAACGGTCTTTTGGTAGGCTTTCACTTGACCTTGATGTTTGGGGCGTGACATAGGCACCCCATTCGCCCAACCGTAAGGTTGGCCTATACTAATCATCATTGATTCTTTAATAGAATTTCTCAAATGCATACAAATAAAGAAAGTGGAGACAAGAAGAGAACATTCAAAATCAAATATGAAAAATACATAACATATATATATAGAACGCCAAATAAAATAAATATCAAAAGAAAATTCCTAAGTCCTACGACATACCATTTCTAACTAAAGAATGCATGGAGCACACCCGCATGCAATTTCATCAAAACAATCTAAGCTATCATGATTTAAATAAAAGAACAAAAATATGCTAAAAATTACTAAAATTACTAAAATTACCTAAACATGGATTGCTAAAATGCAAACTAAACTATTCTAAACAAAATTTTAAAGAAAATGAACAAACATACATAAAAATAAAAATAAATGATGCTAATTGCATATTACCAAAACAACCCAAAATTATATTAACATGAAACATGCTTTAAAAATGTTAAATTGTAACTAAGAATAAAAGAAGTAAAAAGAAACTAAGCTAATGATTAAAATATTTTTGAATCCATGTTAAAGAAACTAAGAATAAAAGAAGTAAAAGGAAACTAAGCTAATGATTAAAAAAAATTTGAATCCATGTTAAAGAATATAAAAGAAATGAGGAATAAACAAAATACTATTTGTCGCACTCGGGGTTGAGGGGGTTGTTTTGGAAAAACGTTTTAAAAATAAGAGAATTTATAGATTTTTTAGAAAATCATATCAACACCTTGAAACCAAACTTTGAAAACCCCTTTTTTATTGAAAATAGAGTTGCTACTTAATTTTTGAGAAAAATAAAAAAAAATAAAAATGACTTACTGATTTTGAAAACGTTAACCAGAGAAAGAGGAATCGGTGGCTAAGGTACGAACCGGGGAAGGTGTTAGGCACCCCGTTCGCCCAACCATAAGGTTAGCCTCTACTAACCATCATTGATTCTTTAACAGAATTTTGCAAATGCATACAAATAAAGAAGATGAAAGTAAAGAGAGAACATCTAAAATGGAATATAGAAAATACATAAGATATGTACATGGCACTCCAAATTAGAGCAAATAAAAGGATTAAATCCTAAATCTGTAGCATACAATTTCTATCTAAATGATAGATGAAACATACCTACATGCAATAATTAAAAAAATAAACTAAGCTAATATGGTTTGAATAAAAGAATAAAAAATATGATTGAAAATGCTAAAATTACCTGAACATGAATTGTTAATAAAAAAAATAAGCAAAACTAATCTAAACATGCATTTTGAAGAAAATAACTAAAACATGCATATCACCAAAGTAAACTAAACTAGCATTAAAGAAAAACTAAATATAAAAGATGTGTAAGAATTCTATAAAAAAACTTGTTAACAAAGAAAATGAAATAAAAATTTTATAACAAGGAGAATTTAGAGATTTAAGGGTGAAGAAAATGCCGTAAAAGAAAATTTATGCTAAAAGAAAAAGGTTTAAAAAATATTTATTAGGCTATTGAAAAAAAAAACCTATTTATTTACGTTTCGTGTTTTAAAAGAGATAAAAAAATTAAAAAAAATAAAAGAGAAGAAAATTACATTACTATTAAAGAAAAGAAAATGAAACTAAAACATCATTAAAGGAAAATTAGACTAATTAAAAAAAATAAAATAAAATAAAATAAAAGCTAAAAAATTATGCTAATACTATAAAGATAAAAGAAATTAAAATAACTAGTGAATGAAAATAAAATTACTACACTAAAAGAAAAAGGAAAAGAAAATAGAATATATTAATAAATGAAATTGGACTATTATTAAAAAGACAAATAAATTAATTACAACTATTCAATTTAAATGCAAAATATAGTATTAATTACTACATTTACATAAATGTGGGTGCACTATTATAATAATCAACAACATTATTAAGTTGTAATTACTAAAATATGTTAGCACCAATTAATGGATACAAATAAAAAAAATTACAATGTGCTAAGTGTGAGTGCGGAGGAATTTAACAATTAAAAAAATAAAAAAAAAACTAAATTATATGAAATAAACAAGATTAACTATATAAATGGAAAAAATAGGCAACTTGAAATTGAATTTTAACCCGGTCACTCCAAGAGAGAGAAAATGAAGCTAGAAAGACTGGGGATCCAAACGGGATACCTGAATTGTGGAATTCTCAAGTTGAAAAATGTGCTTCAATCCTCGGATGGTGATTCCAAGCTAGGGTTTCAAATGTAGGTGTTGGATGGTGATTCCAAGCTAGGGTTTGAAATTGAATTAAGTTGTAACTTGTAGCAGAAATTGTGAGCATTTGATAAAAATTGTATATTATAATTCAAATATAAGAAAAAAATAATTATAAATTATAACAGAAGTTTTGAGTGTAAAAAAATTTATAATTAAAATAAGTAAGAGAAAGCTAAAAATTACTAACAGTAACATTCTCAAACACTCCATAAAACACTAGTAAATACTAAATAGTTGTCGGATGCTGCAATTATAATTGCTAAGAAATTGCAGTGACGATGTTGGTTTCATTTGGCGACTCACTTAAAATTAATTTTAATTTTTTTATAAAATTAAAAAAAGTTTTAAAAAATTCGCCGCTAATTATTTTGATGATTGACGAGTGAAGTATTGAATTATCGAATAAATAATTTCAAATTTTTGTCTGAAATAATTGCTTATTTATTTATTTTATTTTGCTTACATTTATTTAGAATGAACTTTTCTTTTATCTTTTAGTCACACTATTATATTTTTTCGACTTCTTTCCTTGAGACCAGCCAGAAAAATAATTTTGTTTTTACTAAAATATAAAAAATTGAGAAAAAATAAAAATAAGTTAAAATGAGCCAATAAATCTAATTATATATTGCTTATTTTTGTTTTTAGTGATGGTTTTAATTTTTTTAATTAAAAATCTTTACTTTGTTGGTTTCTCTCATCGAGATGGTCCAAAAAAATAATAAATCAAATTAAAAAATGAAGAAAGAATGAAAGATACACTCTTTGCTCACTGATTTCAGGACATCAAGATGTAGATAAGCGTATCAGCTAGAAAGGCACTAATACCAAAATTTACGAGCCTGCTTAAATTGGAGATACTTTCTCAAATAACAAACACAAATAAGAAAAAAACTCACTGAAAATTCTTATTAGTCAATAAAATTGTTTTGGCCTAAGGCTTACCACGTTTATTTGTAGCCTGCGAAGGTTCCTTCGAACTAGAAAATACAAAAAAAAAGAGAAACACAAAAAGGGGTAATACTTACTCATCAAGCAAAATAAAGAAAAATAAATTCCAAAACTACCAAGAGTGGAAAGATTGCAATTAGTCTTAAATTTGGAAACTATAATCAAAATAAAAATCGTAGAAAAAATATAGCCTAAAAACGAATTTGTTAAGATTAACAAATTAATTATTTCCTAAACGAAAAATATGGTAATTAATAAATTAATTATTTACTAAAACGTCAAATATGAAAATTAAACGTGGCCTGGTGAACCCCATTCAGCAACTCCGAGTCGCGTCTCTACTCTCACTGTTGGACTTTTCGATTGTCATAGGTTTTCAAGAACGAAAGGTTGAGTAGCTCTGCATCATCCTCCTAAACTTCAAAAGAATTCACCCTCGAATTTGGATCCTCATCAGAAGTGCTATCTCCGCAATATGGAATTAAATGCTTCACTTAGAAGCTGTAGGCGATAGGCATTTGGATTAATTTTTTGAATGATCTCAATAAGGCCAATTTTTCTTGCTACTAGCTTGTTATACTCCATAACTGGATATTGGTCTTTGGTAAGAACAGCATACACGAAATAACCCACATCAGATTCCACGAATCGTCATTTCCTGTCTGTCATTTTTTTGTATTTGACAGTGGAGTCTTGTAAATGTTGTTGGGTGGACTTGTGAATCTGTAGCAGTTGTTCATTGAAGTCATCGGTCCACCATGAATTCTCTTTAAATTTGGAATTAGGGCGAAGTCAAGAAAGGATCTCGGTACAAGACCATAAACAATTTAGAACGGCAAAAATCTAGCACTACGATTGATAGAGTGGTTGAAGGCAAACTCCGCTTGGCTTAATTTTTGATCCCATGTTTTCACATGATCACCGACATGACTGCAAAGAAGATTTCCCAACGAACGATTCACCACCTTAGTTTTTCCATCTGTTTGTGGATGGTATGCAGTACTAAAATCTAGATTGGTATTTGCAAATTTCATAAACAACGCGAAAAGTGGTCGAGAAAGCGTGTGTCTTGACACAATAGAGGAAGGCAACCCATGTAAACGATAAACCTCTTGAAGTATAATTGTGCCACCTTCAAGGCATCCGTGGCCGTCTTGCACAGTATAAATTGCGCCATCTTCGAGAATCTATTCACCACTACATAAATAGAGTCACTCCCTCGTTGAGTACATGGCAACCTAAGCACAAAATCCATGCTGACAATCGTCCACGGCTGAGATGGGATGGGCAGTGGGGTATACAACACGGTATTCGTAGAAGTTCCCTTTGATAATTGACAGATATGACATCTTTCCATAAACTTGTATATTTCTCGTCGCATAAAAGGCCAAAAATAAGAAGATGCCACTAGCTCGTAAGTCTTATCTCTCTCCATGTGGCCTTCATTGTGCATTTCTTTGCTGATCTTCAAACGCAAGCAGGACTCAGGAATGCATAACTAGTATCCTTTAAATAAAAACCCATCATGGATATGGAATGATGTACATTCCCCTACCACTGTCTTATCAAGAACACTAGAAAAGAACGGATCAGATGCCAATAATTCACGAAATGTATCAAAACCAAGTACCTTATTGTGCATCGTGGTCAAAAAGGAGGATCGTCGACTAAGTGCATCGGCCACATGATTTAATACTCCAAACTTGTGCTTGATGACAAAAAGGAATCGTTGGATATAAGCAGCCCACTTGGCATGTTGATTAGAAAGCTTATCTTGATTGTTCAAATGTTTCAAAGCTTCATTATCTAAGTACAGAGTAAACTCATTGCAGATAAGATAATGATACTAGTGCTTCAAAAACTAAAAAACAGCATAGAATTCGACGTCATAAGTACTATATCGCAACTTGGCATCATTTAGTTTCTCATTGAAGAACGCCACAGGCTTGGTGTTTTGGCTAAGAACAGCACTAATTCCCACCTTAGACGCATCGCAATGTAACTCGAAGGGCTGTGAGAAATCTGGAAACTTTAGGACTGGTGCAGACATCAACTTCTACTTGATCAACCCAAAGGCCATTGTCGCTTCATTGGTCCACATGAACGTTTTCCCTTTCATGCAATCTGTAATAGGAGCCATGATACTGTTGAAATAGGGTATGAACCTTCGATAGAATGCAGTCAGTCCATGAAAACTTCACACATTGAATAAGGTCTTAGGTTGAGGCCACTGTCTGATTGCCTTGACCTTAGATTCATCCATTGAAATTCCACCTTGGAAACTACATAGCGAAGGCACAACAACTTGTCCGTTAAAAACGAACACTTTCTTATTGCTCTGAACAACTTCTCTCTTCTCAAGACTATAACGACTTCTTGTAAATGCGGCATATGCAATTCTGGTGTGGTACTATATATCAATATATCATCAAAATAAATCACGACGAACTTATCAATAAATGGTCGTAGGGCTTGATTTATCACTCTCATAAACGTGTTTGGCGCGTTAGATAAATCGAAAGGCATAACTAACCACTCATATAATTCCTCCCTCGTTTTAAAGATAGTTTTCCACTCGTCACCAGGTTTGATATGTATCTGGTGGTATCCGGTCTTCAAATTCATCTTTGTGAACACTTGTTCTCTAGCCAATTGGTCTAACAGATCATTTAATCTAGGAATTTGAAACCTACACTTGACTGTTATTTTATTAATTGCTTTTTTGTCTACACACATCCGCCACGAACTATCTTTTTTTGGAGTAAGTAACGCCAATACTGCATAGGAACTTAGGATCTCTTTGATAAAATCTTTGGATAACAACTCCTCCACCTGTCTTCTTAGCTCCTCATGCTTTTTTGGACTCATTCGGTAATGGTCTCTATTGGGCAGATTCGAACTAAGCATCAAATCAATTTGGTACTGAATATCTCGTAGTGGCAATAGCCCCTCGGGAAACTCTTCTGGGAACACATCACTAACTTCTATCAATAGAGGTTTGACTAATTCATGAACAGATTCAGAAATCTCATAACCTTCCTTGCCAATTAGCACAAATATCAATTTTGTCTCTGCCAACTCTTTCTCAAACTTTTCCCTCGATAGAAATTTTGTTCCCTCCACAGCTTATGGTTTGCAATCAGCTTCCTTGGAAGGTTAGAGTACAATCTTCGTGTCTTCAAGCATAAAACTACAGGTATTTGCACGCCCATCATGTTTTTCTTGTCGATCATATTGTCATGATCGCCCTAAAAGTAGATGACATGCGTTCATAGCAACCACGTCACACCAAGTCTTATCTTTATATTCCGAACCAAAAGAAAAGGAAACGAGGCATCTTTTGGTAACCTTTATCTCACTACCCTTCTTTAACCATGCTAGCTTGTAAGGATTTAGGTGTTGCTCTGTCTTGAATCCCAACTTCTAGATCACCTCTTCGGACACTACATTGTCGCAATTGCCATAGTCAACAATGAAACGGCACACCTTGTCGCCAATGGTTCACATCGACTGAAAGATATTATTGCGCATCCACAAATCTCCTTCGACTTTCTCGTGCAGCAAAATAAGCATGCCGAACTACTAACAACGGTCCCTGGTCGCCAGTAACTTGCTCTTCTTGTACATCGGGATCTTCGAGATTATAATCTGCGGTATGTTTCGAATTTGCCTTCAAATCTTTTGCTAATTCTTCTATCTCCATGAATAGGGCCTTCCCAAGTCGATCGCTCTTTCTACAATTTTCCATTGGGTGACCTGGTTCGCTATATTTAAAGCACTTAAACCCATACGGGGATGCTCCTAGTAACCTGCGGTGCTACGACTGATCTCGTTGCAGGTTGTGTGTTGGTCGAAACTAGATTCACCCCTACACAATTACTGCCCAAGTTTACCCCTGTAGGTCGGCGACTGAACTGCTTTTCCAGATGTAAAGCCTTCTGATGAACACCCAAGATCGAATACACATCAAACAAGTTCAGTGTATCCTGAAACTGCTCCCATATGCCTCCAATATAATGTGACACCAACTGTTCGTCTGTTTCAGAAAGGTCATTTTTGGCGATTAACTAATAAAACTCTGTTGTATAATCATCAACAGAACATGACCCTTGTCGTAGATTCTGTAATCGCTGGTACATTAACCCATCAACCTTGCATAATTGTGAGGTAGAAAAGCAGCACGCACGTGCTTCTTTAGTATCTCCCACGAATTAATCTTCTCTTTACCTTGCCTTACTCGGGTGAGTTTGTGTTGCTGCCACCATGCTGTAGCCCTACCTCGAAATCTCGTAGCCACCAAAGGAACCCGTTTGGCATCGAAAACTTTTTGGAAATCTAGGATTTCTTCAACAGCACGTATCCAGTCTAGGAACTCTTTTGGCATCAAGCCTCCTTGGAAATCCAACAAGTCAATCTTCAACCTGGCCTCCCAACGTCTAAAATAACGCTCATTAATCATGACTCCCCTTCCCCTTCTCTTCGGATGGTATTTAGAAAAATGGTTGAAACCATCATCAGTTAGTTCATCCTCCTCTTAAGGATGCGGGTTTACTAGACGGCGGGGAGGATGATTCACAACCTCCATGGCTGCAATTCGCTTTGTCAACGCTGTAATTGCATCATGGAGCTGTGTCAATTTTTTCGCTCGGACAGCTCGTGCAAGGTCGTCTCGCTCATACACCTCTTCGACAACAAAAAATCTGCCACATCTTCCCCTGTTGACAGCACCTCCTCATGCCATGGTCAAGTCTCAGACAAAAGATTTAGCTCTAATACCAACTAATACATGGAAGCGTGTCGAGTAGAAGGACACTAGCACCAAAATCTACGAGCTTGCTTGAATTAGAGATGGTCTCTCCAACAACAACCACAAATAAGAAAAAATTCTCTAAAAATTCTTATTAATCAATAAAACTATTTTCTCCTAAGACTTAAAATGTTTATTTATAGCCTACGAAGACTCCTTCAAACTAGAAAACACAAAAGAAAAAGAAACACAAAAAAAGACAACACTTGCTTATCAAGCAAAATAAAGGAAAATAAATTTCAAAACTACCAAGAGTGGAAAGATTGAAATTAGTCTCACATCTGAAAGTTATAATCAAAATAAAATCAGAGAAAAAATCTAGCCTAAAAACGAATTTGTTAAGACTAACAAATCAATTATTCCCTAAACGACAAATATGGTAATTAACAAATTAATTATTTTTTAAAATAGAAAATATGAAAATTAAACGTGGACCAGGTGAACTCCATTCGCTAACGTCGGACCACGCCTCTACTATCACTGTTGGGCTTTTCAGGTATTCCTGAACGAAAGGCCGATTAGCTCTGCATCACAGCAACTCTGTAACTAACTTTGACTTTGAAACGCATCTAGCCACTTTTTGTTTTCAATCGCAGAGTCAAAGCTGACAGGCGACGATTTGGAATGATTTTTCACGTAAAATTGGTCCAAAAAAAGAAGGAATCAGATATCCCTTACTCATTATCAGATAATCACTTATTCACAAATCTCGTATGAAGCTAATAGTTTTCATTAAGAGTTTAAAAAAAAAGCACAACTATTACAATTTAGCCAAACAAAAAATCTAGTTCCAAAAGGGATGAATTTGATCACCAAATTTTTGTCATGAGTCAACTCAAATGGGAACCGAAGGCTGATGTGATGAGCTGTACCATTTTTCCAAGTGAGAATATTCTACATGACTATTTTATTGAAATTATTCGTTAGAATAATAGATTATTTATTTATTTTATTTTTTAGTTTTTTTTTTATTATTTATTTAAATTATTACATTTTTTAATTCATTTAATCGAAATGAGCTGAAAAAAGAAATTCGTTGAACCAAAATATACCAAAGTTTAGAAAAAAACAAAAAATAAGTTAAAATAAAAATTAAATTGGATTTTATGTTATTTATTTTCATCTTAAGTGACTCTTTTTATTTTTGATAAAAATTCTTGAACTTATCTCATCGAGTTAAATTGAGAAATTACATTTTTTTATCACATTATAAAAAAATAAAAAATTTATAATAAATCAAAATAAGCATATAAGTCAAAATTTATGTTATTTATTTTCAACTTTGTTGAACTATTTTTATTTTTTCATCAAAGCTAAAAAAAAAGCCAAAATATGCAAAAAGTTAAAAAATAATAAAAATGAGAAAATTACAAAAAATTTATCTCCAATTCTCAAAAATCTATTTTATTGTGAGGTTGTATTTGAATAATGAAAATGCCAAAGGAAATGAAGAAAATGAAAATAATTTTTTTTTATAAAATAGTGAGCAACAAGTAAACATTTAAAAGATATCAGATAAGCTTTTCATTTAGAATAGATTTTAATTTATGTATATAACTCAAACCCAATAAAAGAAATTTTCAGGGCTAGTTTGTGATAATTATTTACCACTTGGCTTAATTTTATTTGTTTTAGAACTTTTTATATCTTTTAGTTAGATTTTTTATTTTCGGTTTGTCCCAGTGATCACTGAAATCGAAAAATTAGAATTTTGTGACCAAGAAATATAAAAATTCTCTAAAGACAAAAATAAATAAAAAGATAACTTAGTGGCTTATTTTTACCTTTTCTAATTTTTTTTTTATCTTTCACTAAAATATTTTAACCTTTTTATGAGAAAATTGTCAAAAATAAAAAATGATCAAATGATAAAGAACTTATTGGCTTATTTTTGCCTTTTCTAAATTTTTTTATCTTTCACTCAAATATTTTTACTTTTTTTATGAGAAATTGTGAAAAATAAAAAATAATCAAATGATAAAGAAATTAATAAAAATACAAATAGGTTCAGCCAATAAGTTATTATCCTAAATCGGGAACAAAGTCGTGCCCGAATTATTGAAACCCAGGAAGAATTTGGTAAAATATATAAGTGAGCTTTCGTTTGAAATTTAAAAAAATAATTAATTCAGTTTTAATCTCATTTTAGAATATTATAAGAGTTTTAGTCCCACAACTATTTTTTTCTCTAAAATACCACCTATTAACTGGTGTAACATGTCCATATAATTCTCTTTAATTTTAATATGCATTTGCATAGAAAAATATTGATATGTTAATAACCAACTATTTTTATAGAAATAATTTTAAATTTCTTTCATTTTTTCCGTCATATACATAACTAAATAGGATAAAAATAAATTATTAATTTGGTTCTAGATATTCATCAATAATTAGGATATAATTTTTCTTTTTTTATTGGAATATTGGCATTCAACACCGCCTCTCCTTCACCGCTGGCCCTCTTCTGTCGCCCCTCCTCCATCGCCTTCTGCTCGTCCTCCTCGACTGCCCCTTCTCTGCTAGCTCCTCATCCTCTGTCGTCGCTCCTCCTCGTCATCCGGCTCGCTGTCCTCCGCTTGTTAACTCTGTCTCTCCCTCTCTCTCTAATTTGTATGAGGTTTGATCCGCCATTATCTCTCTGACATGGTATTTTTAATTTACCATCGCATCCCTTCGTTTTTCTTCTCCACCAACAATAATGATTTTTTTGACACATATTCTCTATACGATCAGTATGCAACTGATATAATTATCAGTTGTAAATTCTATGTTGAAAATTTTTAAAAGCACTTATCTGTTAAAACACTGATATAATTATCAGTTGCATATTATTGCTAAATACGCACAACTCCCCTAAATCACTGATACATTTTATCAATTTAAAACTATATTATAAAAAAATATTACAATAAATACTTAATAATGATAAATGTATCAGTGGCATATGCGTAGTAAACTAAAGCTGAGATATATCGATTGCTTATATTATTTACGAAAATATTTTTGCTAACTATTGATAAATATATCAGTAGTCATATTTGGTTGCGATGAGTTAAAACATATGTCGAAATTAATAATTTTGTGAATTTAAAAATATATCAGATTTATGTGTATAGTAAAATAGTTTTGAAAATGTGTCGTTTGTTTGTGTTATGACAGGCTGCTTGATTTAAAAAATACGCCATCTTTAAAAAAAATTAGAAAAATTTCAAATTTAGAGAGAGAGAGAGGTTTCTTAATTTAAGAGATATGTAATCTTTAAAAAAATTTTGAAATAATTTCAAATCATGAGAGATAATATCTTTAATAGGAATATATTAAATATAATAAAATAATTTTAAATTTGATGTGACCTAATCTATTAAAAAAAGTGCTGGGACTAAATCTAGCATTGCTATAAAAAAGATGACTAAACCCAAAATTTTTCTTAAAAAGTTATATGATTTTTTTAATTAAATTTATTATAACATTAATTAAAATAAACATATTTTTAAAAATTTCTCTTGTTATTAGAAATCGTAAATGTAAGAAATTTGATTAAACAACAGCCAAGTTAGAGCCAAAAAAATTCACTTAAAAACCTTAGAGTGTTCAGTGTCGCGAAAATTATGAATTTATAAATTATAATTAAAAATATATAATTATTTTTACGCTACAAATGTTGTTAGCGTTGTAATTTTTTTTACCGTTAAACAATAGCATTGTGTTTATTAAATTAGAACCAGAAATTTTAAACAAAAAAATTAAAATTTTCATTTTTTGCTAAGTTCTATATATTACTCTTTTGGAATAATTATTTATTTACTTATTTTATTTTGTTTATTTTTATTTTTAATAAATTTTTTTATTATTTAATTAAATTATTATATTTTTTAACTAATCTCATTAACACGAGTCAAAAAAATAGTTTTTTTATCAAAATATAAAGTAAATTCAGAAACAATAAAAATAAGTGAAAATAAAACCAAGAAGCCACATTTAATCAACAAAATATTTAAAACTTAACCCGAACAAGACCACAAGCTAGACTTTAAAGTTAAATTATATTTTTTAAAATTATAGTTTGTAAAAAATATTGTGAGTATTTTTTAAATATTATAAATTGTAGTTGAAATAAAAAAAATAATTAAAACTTATAACAGAAATTATAAGTATTTAAAAAAAATAAACTTTATAACTAAAATTAATAACAAAAAAAACTAAAAATTAAACCAGAAAAACTTTGGCAAAACACCTCCAATAAACAAAATAATTGATTTTTCGAAAAAGACCGCCTCCCAACTCTCTCCGTCTCCCAGAAACTAAGTTCCCGCGTGAAACAAACGACGAACCGGTCGTAGGCGGCCCTTTTGGAACCAAAGAAATAATTTCAAGTTTCAACAACCCCTTCTCATGTTCAAAATACGATTATACCCTTTACTCAATTCTTTTCTTTAAAAACTCACAAGGCGCTCGTTTCGTAACGTTTATAATTTTTTATTTTTTATTTATAAAAATTTAAAAATATATTTTTATTTATTTTTATAAAAAGAATAAAAATAAAAATATATTTAGAATATAAATATTTAAAAAGTAGTAGTTAAAAGTTACGAATGAATGCAGTAATTGAAAGTGTTATTCGGTGATGACAATAAGAGATAGCGATGGTGAACGAAAGTGGTGGTTGAAAGTTAGTGGTCGAAAGTGGTAGCCAGATGGTGGTGGTCGAAGGTATTGACCGTATATAGCGATCGAATATAGTGACAAGAGATGAGACGAATGTAATAGTAAGATAGGATGGTCGAAATTAATAACTGAATATAATAGTTAAAAGTAGTAAAAAAATATTATCAAAACTTGTTTATAAAACAAGTAAAAATATATTTTTTGTTTATAAAAATTTTATAAATTTAAAAAACTGTATACAATGGTTTAAAAATAAAAATAATTATTAAATATATTTTTATTTATAATTTACAAAAATAATTTAAAATAAAAATAGAAAACAAAAAAGAGAAACGTTACCAATCGGGGCCACAGTAAGAGATAAATAATTGTCAAAGAAACCACGCCTATATATTCAATTCCTCCTCAGAAGTAAGAACTCGCGTTCCCCTTCCATCTCTCTCTCTCTCTCTCTCTCTATCTCTCTCTCTGATGCCAGAGTCGAAAGACGCCATGGACAAAGAGCAAGAACAAATGCAATTTATAGGGCTTGATATCGACGCCGAGTCCTACAAGAACTCACCTCTCCCTCCCTCTCTCTCTCCCCCAGCGTCGAAAACCGCCATGAACAGAGAACAAGAAAAAATGCAATTTCTAGGGCTATTTGGCGTCTACGCCGAGTCCTACGAGATCATCTTCTCATGGAGGAAGATCTTCAGCCAGATCGCACTGGTTCTGATGCTCCCAATCTTCTACAACTTCTTCACTCATCTGCAAGTATCCGACTTTCTCTTCTCTAAGAATATTCACAACGAAAACCAGAGACATGAATCCCCAATCGGCGCGCAGAGATACGAGAACCTCTCCGACATTATATCGCCGGAGTGGACTACGTTTTGGCTGTACAACTTCGCCTACTTCACCTACCTCCAAATCTACTCTCTCTTCTCCACCGCCGCCGTGATCTACACCGTCGCCTGCATCTACACCGCTCGAGCGGTGACTTTGAGGAACGTCATCAGCGTCGTCCCGAAGATCTGGAAGAGGCTCATCGTCACTTTCCTCTGCACCTTCGCCGCTTTCTTCCTCTACAGCGTCGTTGTGGTGCTAATCCTAATTCTCTGGCGATTCACCGTCGCGAACACCGGATCTGGCGCGGCGATTTTCTACATCCTCTTGATCGTGTACGGAATAGGATTTGTGTACCTAACCATTGTTTGGCAGCTGGCCAACGTTGTGTCGGTAGTGGAAGAATCTTACGGATTCAGAGCCATGGTCAGAAGCAAGGAACTACTGAAAGGAAGGATGTGGATCGCCATAGCTATCTTCTTCACGCTGAATTTCTCTCTGGTAGCAATCCTGATATTAATCGAAGCACTGATCATTGTGCGTATAGGTTTGGTGAACATGGTGAGTGGTTTGGGGTTGGCAATTATCTTTCTCTTCGGAGTTGTCATCCAAACGGTGATCCAATCGGTGTTCTACTTCATCTGCAAGTCGCATCACCGTGAGAATATCGATAAATCAATCCTCTTGGATCATCTTGAAATCTATGATCTGGAGGAGTCGATGACGTTGAGCACGGTGGACTACAAGGCTCAGTTTCAAATTTTATCAGTTTTTGTATCTTATTATATTTTTCTAATTATCTATATAACATTAAATTCTATTTATTAGAAGTTTAAACAAATATTAGTTAATTTTTTTTATATACATTTGTTATTAATTATTATAATAAATTATTTATCTATAAATGAAACATTTTATATTGAAATCGTCGACCTCACTAAATTGGGAGTCACTTGTGATGATTGTTTCTTGATCATTAATGTGATTATATCTGCGCTTGTTATACCAGATATGGCGCATGTGTAAGCTTTCAAGAAATATAGAATTTTTACGGACTTAGCCCCGTAACGAATTTATCCCCGTATGCTTATTCGGTAATTGTTAGCGATTTTAGCATTTGGCAAATTTTTTTTGTGTGTTCTATGTTCTATAATAGAGAGAAACATAAATTTATGAGATTAATAATATATTAAAATTTTAGTACTCAAACTTTTATAGAAGGAATTAATATTATAATTGTACGGAACATTCGTGTTGTTTGGTATTATTGAAACTAATAACTTATAGATTATAATTTGTAATAAAAGTTATAAGTATTTGATAAAAATGATAAAATTGTAACTAAAATAAAAAAAAATTACAAATTATAGCAGAAATTGTAAGTGTTTAAAAAAATTTATAATTTATAACTAAAATTAGTAGTAAGAAATTAAAAATTAGTAGTAGTAGATTTGTCAAACACATCATTTACCAAACGATGTGTTAGCAGTGGCGACTCAACAACTTAGGCTGTGAAGTCAATTGAACCATCTGAATAAAAGTAAAAATAAAAATTACTATGTATAATTTTTAAAAAAATATATATATATGACACCACTGTAAAATAAAAAAGAATTCAGTTAAGTTTTAAAGAAGTTTGTTATTATTTGCCCCTAGCAATATAAGTTTTAATGCATAATTTATAATTATTCAATGCACTTTAATAGTGTATGAAGTACAAAATAATGTGAATTTATCACCTCCCAATAATCCAAATGGCCAAATTTCAAAAGAGATCAATAGATGAATGATTGTTTAGTAACATATATTGAAAAAGATGTATTTAAGTGTATTGATACTGAGTTTATTATTTAATATTTTCAAAATATGAAAGCTGGTCGAGACCAACTGTAAAAGTTTGTATTAACATATGCAATGAATATTATTATATATTATAAAATTGTTGAATTTAAGCTATTAACGATACCAGAAACAAAAATTCAAGTCACCACTGTGTGTTTGGCAAAGCTAAGAAGAAATATAAGAAGAATAAAATACTATATCTCAATTAAACTCATCTTCTCATATATGATTGTGATAATCCCGCATATGGGGGATATAGATGTATTAAGGTCTTATTTGGCAATTTATTTTAAATTAAGTTTTTTATCTTTTTGCTTAAGATTTAAAAGTCGAAAAGCTTGGTTTGGCAACTTTAGTTTTTAGCCATTTTACTTTTAGCCTTTTTGACTTTATTCCTATTAATTTTTAATTTTACAATTATTTGTTTTTTATTGACCTATAAATTAAAATTTAAGAAATACCTTTTACCAAACAATCCGTTTGGTGAACATTGAATTTCGGCAAACAACTTTTGCCTAACATACTTGAATTGAACTTTTGAATCTCTCTCCAGATTGAACAAAAGCTATTGAATGAGTATATGTTTGGTTTAAAAAGGCTTTTAGGTATTTTAAGGAGTTTTTTCATAACTGTTCTAGATTTTTCTAAATATAAATTTATTATTTTTTTGGTTCTTTGTGACGATATTTTTAAAAAATATGCTTGTTGGGGCTAAAATTTAAAAAAAAATTACTGCAAACAAAAAAAATAAATAAGTGAAATAATGTATTAGGGTTGAAGGGTATTTTGAAAATTTCACATGAACCAACAATTCGCTTTTTAAGGTGGCTTAAAGTCATTCCGTATCTCTCTTAAATTAATTTTTTACTTTTTGAGCTTAAATTAATTTAAAATAAAAAACTTAACTTAAAGCTAACTTTCCAAATGAGGCCTAAGTTAGGTGAACTTAATTTTCTCTTTCAATATTACCAACTAGACCACGAATTAAATAGTACTATTTTAAAATATTTTTACACCACTTTTTAGGCGGTGTTAGATATTGTTGAAACTAATAACTTTTAGATTATAATTTATAACAAATATTATAAGTATTTAAAAATTATTTCTAATAATTTTGTCAAATACCTCTTCGCCTCCTATCAAATAAGATTTTATGATCACCTAAATAAACGACTAACCAATCACGAAAACATCAAATTCTTAACATTAAAAACATACTGCGCACAAAAAAAGAGAAGTGTATATTTTAAAATAAGTTCTTACCAATAAAATTTTAATTTTTGTAATTATTTTTGTAATTTATTTTTGTATACATAGACTCTTCCTAATAAAAAGCACAAACTAATTTTGAAATACAAAGTCAGATTTGATTGAGATGGGAACACCAATACTGGAGGTTTGTGAGCTAATTAGTGCATGTTTGTGATAGCATTTAAGCTTAGTTTTAAGAGATTTGGGATAATTTTTGTAGTAATTTTTTTATTTTTTTGTTTTTTATTAAAATATTTAAAATATTTTTATTTTTAACTTTTAAGTTATAGTGTTTGGGATATTAGTATAATTTTTTTAGTTTTTGTGAATATGATTGACTTTTTATGTAAATGTATTATAATAATTTTATTTGAAAAAAAAAATTGGGTGTTTGGAATATGTATTAGTTTTTTTTATTGAATTAACAGAAAAAAAAAAGTTAATTAATTCTTTTTAAAAACTAAATAATACAATTTAAAATTTTGTTTTTTAAAAAAAATTAACTTAAAAGCTAGCAGAAGGCTCTTAGTTGGGACCAGGATAAGCCCATTCTGGTTTGACTTGGTGTTGGATTGAAAATCTTAGTTTTTTAGTTTTTTTTTTTAGGTTAAAAATATTAAAAAATTAAACTTATCAATTTGATAAAAAATTGATAAGTTTAAAAAATTAAAAAATCAAATCAAAACATAAGTTTATAAAATATTCTATTTAAACTCTTATTATTTTTAAAATATAATAATATATTTATTCATAATTTATTTATTATTACTACTAATAACATATAATTGTTAATATCAAATATATAGAAGAAAAAATTGTCTACTTTGAACAAAAATTTTAAAAAAATTAACTTTTTATCCAAACAACCAATTTATAAAAAAAACTAGTTTAAAAACTAAATTACCAAACAACTTATTTTTAACCCAATTTAACTTTTCAGCTAAAAATACAAAAAGTTAAAAGTCTAAATTTTAAGCTAGTTGTCAATCAGAAGCTTAGAGGATAGCTAATTGTTTAAAATCTTGGCAATCGGTAGAAAAAAAATACAAGCAAACAAACAAAAAAAATGATAAAATTGTTATCGATAATTATACTTATCTCTCTTGAAATTTAAGCTTATCACATAGATTTTTTCTGAGATTTTTAAAATTACACTATCCTTCCTTCCAATGTTGTTGTTTATTTTAATTTTTTTCTCCGTTTGACCTCCATTAATAAAATTAACGAGAATTACTGACATAAGCATGAAAATTCATGTGATCTTCTAATTTTACCTTCTCTTGTGACATGGTGATGGAACAAATATGTTAAATACCCAATATAATCTCAAACTATATTTTTTAAAGAACAAAAATACCCATGGCTCCTATGCCTATATCTTCCTCCCCTCAACCTGAGAAGCAAGCTCCTGCTCTGCTCCATGCCAAACGCCATTGTAGATACACCATTGAAGGACTAAAGCTAGAGTAAAGGTATTCTTTACTCTTTTGTTTCTTTTTTTGTTTTTCTACAATTATATTTATGATTTTTTTAAAAGTATCTTCCTACATTTAATTTTTCTATATCTTCCTACATTTATTTTTATTTTTGATATTTTTTAATAGTATATTTTTTCTTTTTTTAAAGTATATAAAATTAAAATGCATATGACAGTTATTTTAAGATTATAAAAATTAAATTACTTATGATACATGTTAAAATGTCAAGCTCAAACAATATAGGAAGCAATTTGAACCAAATTACCTAAAGTACAAAAATAAAAACTGTATGTGAGGACAAAGAGCTGCAGTAAGAATATCAGAATCCGAAAAAATAAATCAAAACTATACTATGTATGTTAAGTTGGTGCTTGCAATTTCTGTGAGTGGTGTAAATCAACGAACTTACCAACGATTGCGAAATGTTTCAGAAACCAGCTTCAATCGCGATCTTAAACTTTCCACTTCAACAGCTCCGAATGATCTCTTGAACCAGATTCTTCCACCGTGTGCCTTCAACTGGTAGACAACGAAATGTTTGCCAAGTGATTGAGAGAGAACCAGGTTCGATGATTGCGTACCAATCTAAAACGTTTAGGAGGTTTGGAGATGGTGGTTTCCAACTTCACTTCCAGAGAACTGCTTGTTACAGTGGACTTCAGTCTTCCTTTGGAGATTTCGAGTAAGGGTGTAAAAATGGCTTGGGCCCGTGGGCGGTCCAAGACCCGACACTGTGTAGGCCAAGCCCAGCCCAAGAAAAGCATATCTCGACTCGAGTCTGAAAATAGGTTTTTCAGGCTTGGGATTACCCCTATGAGCGCATGAGTCAGCCTGGCCTGGCGGCCTACCCTGAGGCTCAACTCGAACGCCTGCCCCTTGGCCCGGCTTTTGAATTCCAATGGCTAGGTCAACCTGGTCCGAGGCTCAACAGTTAGTTTTGAAGCACCAACGACTCAGATCAATTTGAAATTCAAATGAACGGCTGAGATCAAGTGTAGAATACATTTATAAAGTGTAACATATCATGTTTATCTAATTGTTCAAATTTGATTTTTGATTAACAAAATTTATATTTTATTTAATTATTTTAAGTGTTTAAACTTATTGTATTTAAATTATATAATTATTTAAAGTATTCAAACTTATTGCAAAAAATAATAAAGTTATAATAAACTAAGTACTAACTAACTTATTATAATATAAACTATAAAATTATAAAGTAATAATAAACTTATAATAAATTAATAAATTTATAATAATTAATAACATAAACTATAAAGTATAAACTTATAAAGTAAGAATAATAAAATTATAAAGTATGAACTATAAACTTAAAAACTAAAAAATAAATAAAATTTAAATTTGTAAATATAACTAATAAATAATAACTAATAAAAATAATAATAAACTATAAATTATAAAGTATAAACTATAAAAACTAATAAACTTATAATAAATAATAAATTAACTTATAAATTTTTAATAAAATAATAAGTTAATAATTTATAAACTTAATAATAATATTAATAGGTTATAAACTTATAAACTTTAAAACTTATGAATTATAATTTATAAACTCATAAAAATATAAAAATATAAAACTAATAAACTTATATTTTGTTATAATTAATAAATTAACTTATTAATTTATTATAAAGTTTGACTAATAAATTAATAATAAACTAATATAACAACAGCTAATAACTAAAAAAAATTTAAATTTATATTATACAAGTTACAACAACCACTTTTAAAAAAAATTAAAAACTCGAAAAAAACCCAACCGGCCCATCCAAAAGCCCAGCCTGAGGCCCGAGCCAGAACCCGCGCCCAAACCTGAGCCCTATACTCTTGGGCCTGGACCTACCCCTTGAAAAAAGCCCGACTTAGCTTGGTCCGGCCCAATTTTTTACGGGAGCCTACATCGCCTGGTCAGGCTCATTTTCAAACACTCAAATATTCTTGAGCGTCATGGGTAAAAAGATAATATCAAACTCTTTGTTAACGGAGTCTAACAGCAGTATCTAACATAAGAGGGCAGTATAATTTCAGATACCTTATGAAAAGTTTCAGTAATAAATTTAAATATCAGAAAAAGTAAGTGTAATTTACCCAATTGTAATTTGAGCTATTGATGAGCGAAGAAAAAAGACTAAACTTCTCATTTCGTAGAGAGGAAGACATTTGGAAAAAATAAACATTTGTCGCTAAACTATTATGGCCCTGAATAGGTAAAAATTGCTTATTGATTTATTTTTTTATTTTTAATTGTAAATTTTTTTTGTCTTTAGTAAATTTTTTTCATCATTTAGTTAAACTATTATACTCTTTAGACTTCTCTCATTGAGACGAGCCGACAAAATAAAATTTTTTTATCAAAATATTAAAAAAAATTAGAAAAGACAAAAATAAGCAAAAATAAGCCAATAAGCCAATAAGCCAAATCAAATGTTACTTATTTTTATTTTCAGTAAATTTTTTTCATCTTTTAATAAAAAAAATTTACTTTTTAAATTCATCTAATCGAGAAGATTTGAAAAAATAAAAAAATTTATTTTTTAAATTCATCTCATCGAAAAGATTTGAAAAAATAAAAAAATTTAGTCAAAAGTTGAAAAATATTCAAAAAAGACAAAAATAAGCAAAATATTGCTTATTTGCCCATGCAAGACCTATGATTTAAGATAATTTAATAATTTGTAAAATAACTAAGGATATCTAAGTAAATTTAGTAGTAGATAGGAGGAGGAGAGTTTGGTAACTTGCGGTTTTGTGCTAATTTGATTAACAAAAAAAAAATCACAAGCATCCAATCATCATAGACTAGGCTTATGCCACAACGTGTGCAATTTTAATTTATTTTAATAAAAATATTATTTTAAAAAAATAATAAAAAAGGGAGAATATAAAGATTATTTTCAGAAAAATGAAGCAGTTAATAACATAATTACAAAACTGAATTAATTACGAAAAATAAGAGCGGTGTGATTTTTAAATTATTTTTTCAAAATTAAAAAATAAAATGAGTTGTAGAAAAATCATTTGATAGACATTTTGTGTAAAAGAAAATTTTACACTAACTTTAAAATTTGTAAAAAGAGGATAGTTATGTCAAGAGTGGAAAGTTATGTCTAGTAATTTAAATTTATATATTTTATTTTTATTAATTAATTAGAAGAATTATTTTTATCACTATTAATAAAAGTGAAAGCCATGTAATTTGTTTCACCAAATTTTTATGAGTTCTGTGTGGGCTAAATTTTATAAATTTTGCTTTTTTTTTATTTTTTATGAACTTCTTTCATCTTTTAATTAATTCTTTTTACTTTCCCGAATCATCTCGACGAGATGAACCGAAAAATTAAAAAATTTGTCCAGAAAATAAAGTTTTCTAAATATAAAAATAAATAACATAAAATTGAACTTATTAGTTTATTTTAGCTTATTTTTTAATTTTTTTGAATTTTTTTTATATTTGGATTATTTTTTTTTACTTTTTAGCTTGTTTCAACGAGAGAAGTCGATAAATATAATATTTTGACTAAATAAAAAAAAATTATTAAAAATAAAAATAAATTAAATAAAATAAATAAATAAGCAATTATCCTAATCAATGCCTTGTCTATAGTTTATTTTTATTATAATAGTAATAGTATAGAAACAGATAGATATAGACCAAAAACGATGAATAATTTTTTTTAAAGGAGATTTTACTTAGGTCTCATTTAGAAGATTTGTTTTAAAAGAAGTTTCAACTAAAATTAATATTTCACTTAGTTCTATTTATTTTTATTATACCAAAATTATTCATACATTTTTATTATACCAAAATTATTCATAATATTATAACATTTTCAAATAATGTCTCTTTCGTCTCTGAATCTAAGCAGTAGCTCTCACAATCAAATCGCTTCTTCATTTAATTTTCCTAATAGTTGGCACTAGCATCGTAATCTCCATCTCTCATTGCTCTCTTTCTGGATGATCCATTTGACGAGGTCGAAGAGATCCGTGGAGTTCTCCGAAGAGTGCTCGCTCCAGTTGCTCTTGCAAAGTCGAGCCTGAACCACTTAGTCAAACGCCTTCGCCACTCTCTTGAATCTCGCCGGCGCTATTCCCCTCGCCATTGTTGATTACAATGAGATATTTGTTATAAAAAATAAAACAATGTCTTGATAAGAAAATGAGACATTAAACAATGCTTGGTAGGCAAAATATAACTCGAATATATCCTTCTATTAATAGATATTGTGCGTGTTACAAATTGAGATCTTGTTCAGCACAATCAAGACCAAGTAAATTGACCCAGTATTGATAACCCCAAACAAAATGTGGGCCAAATCCCTTGTCACCGAATTCATTGAAAGTTCCTTACTCCACTGCCGAACTCCTACAACTCTAAGAACTCCATTAGTGCCCTCTGGCCTGATTTGACCGAGAGGCACTCTGATGCTCAAGTTAAATATCTCTCAGAGAGGTTTATAGTCAAGAACTAGCCTCGAGCCCTGTGTTGATTGACACAGGGCTCCATTAGTGCCCTCCGCCCTTAGTGAACGACAATTGGCCTCGAGCCCTGTGTTGATCGACGTGGCATGCATTGGTTCGGTCATCGAGGGTGCACGTGTCGTATCAAGGAATGGCGCAATGATTGCGTACGGCGCATTTAATGTGCCTATCTTTTCAGATGCGACGGGTATAAAAACCCGTTTGGGATGCCCTTTTCCCCTTTCCACCACTTTTGAGCTTCTTCAATAATTTTCTCTCTTCGATTTTTGGTGTGGACATATTCCTTCTCCGGGGAAGCTATTTTCCCAGAAATTGGTGACCAGGAGCTTCTTACAAAAGGCTTGTAAGCATTTCTTCCTCTTTTCGCTGCTCTTCTTCACTGCTTTGAGGCTAGTTTGCCCCTTTCTCTTCCCCTCTTTTTATTTTTCTTCACCAAATGGGCAAACTGAGAAAACTGGTATCGACACCAGCGGCTATAGAGGCCTTCCTGCGCCGGTACCAATTTTTGGACGATGTTGGCCTTATTCTGGCTAATGCCAGAGATTCACGTAAGGAAAATTAGGAGAGGCTCCCCCTTCCACTGGTTGCCATAGTGGAGGGAGGAGTTCGGTTCCTTTTACACCCACTTCTTCGTTGAGATCTTCGGCATTACCGGGTGAGCGCCATGCAGGTCTCTTCTAACGTGTTTAGAGTTTTCATGGGGGTAGTGGAGCTGAACCATATCTTGGGTCCCAATCTCGGTATCTAGGATATTGTTTACTGCTACAATATGGTCAAGCATTCTTCGGGGTCGTATTACCTTAAGGTTAAAAGGGTAGCCAAAAAGCTGGTGATTGAACTACCATATTCTGGTAAGGACGTGGATGATGACTTTGTCTACATGACCGAAAACTTCGAGTTCGGTCCCAAAGAAGTGCAGGACATCTTCATCGTCCCCCGGAAGGACGATCTTGCCCCTGGTAGTTCCGGCCACCAACTGTTTGTTTTTATGTCTCTCATACGGCGCTTTGGTTTTCTTTTTCCTCCCCTAATGCTCCTGTTTTTGTTCTTTTGTTCGTTACAGGAGAGATAGCCAATAGCCGAGCTTGAGGGCCTCTTCCCGGAGTGCACTTGGATGAACTTGTGAAGGTTTGGGCCTGTAAGGGCTTACCCAAGCAAAGAGGACTTGGCAGAGCTGCGCACATTTTATTGAAGTACATCCCAACCTACCGTAGCGTCATCAAACCGAGCACAACTGGTGTTTGGATCACCAGTCCCGCTTCGGAGCCAGTAAATATACCAGAAGCCGTGGTTCTGCCATTTACCCGAGCAGAGAGGCAAGTTACAGTCGCTCAGCCTCCACTTCTTCTACACTGACCTGAGCCATCTTCGCCAGGTTACACCATCTCAATTTCTTCTTCTTCTTCTTCTTCTGCTGCTGATTCATCCGAGCTTGCTCGAATTACTGAGATAGCCAAGAGGAAGACCGCCGCCGCTGATCTCACACAATTCCTCACAGTGAGGGGCTCTAAGAAGAAGATCACTGTTTCTACTGCTTCCCGAGCGGAAGAAGTTCGGCTGGAAAAGGCCTTAGACCTCACCGCCGAGTTCTCAGTGTCCTTATCCGGGCAAGAATCAGTGGAGCCCCAACCTCCTCTGAAGAGGCTAAAGAAGTCTGGGGAGGCAGTTCCAAGTGCTACGAGGAAGGTACCTGCCAAGGATAAGGGAAAGAGGGTGGCCGACCCACCTGCCGAAGCAACACCCTGGTCTCCGGAGCTAAAAAAGGGAGATTGCCTGATCACCACTACAGACAAGGCAGGGTCCCCGGACACGTCCCTGGGGCTTTGCAAAGCCCTCCTCCTCCCTTATGACATGGAGGAGATTAGGAAGTTCAACATCAAGAAGCTCTGTGGTTCTGCTATTCGGAATGCCATTCAGGTAGATGTTCTTCCCCTTATTTTTACTTAGCATTCCCTGAACACTTATCTCTTCCGTAACTCTTTTCCTTTTTTGTTCCCTTCTTTTCTTTATATCCTTTAGAGGACCGTTGTTGCCTTAGAGAGGGTGGAGGAGAGAGAGGCCGAGCTGATCACGATGTATCAGCGCAACCAGAGCTACCTCTAGACCATTGGTAAAATGGAGGCCGAGCTTCAAAATTGGGGCCATTGCGCTAGCTTGGCCCAGGCTTGGGTATCCAAACTGGAGGTGGAGAAGACCGCTCTGAAGCACCAGCTAAGGGAAAAGGAGGAGGAGCTAGCGGCGAAAAAGGCCTGGGTTGAAGACACCGAAGCTCGAAGGGTGAAAGTGGAGGCTGACAAGGCCTACCCTAAAGGGGTGGCCAAGGCCACTGAGAACTACAAGGGCCAGATCCCCACCCTCCAAGACATCATCTTCACTGCAGCTTAGGAGGAGGCCCTGAAGGCTGCTGGGGTGGATTCCTCTTCTCCTCTCTTTACTGAAGTTCCTCTCCCCATTGAGGATCCGCCTGTCGCCGATCAACCCACCCCAACAGTCACCGAGGAGGCTAGGTTTCAGTACAATCCGTGGAAAAATTTCTCCCAGAGCCTTAGCTCTTCATCCCCTCCCCATTTTTAGCTGTCTTTTTGCTTTAATGCTTGTGTAGCTCTTCGGAGCATTTGATCTTGTAGCTTCAGGGATTCCAGCCCCTTTTAATTTGATGAAAGGAACCTTTTTCCATCCTTTCATTAATTGCGCTTATCCTTGTTTGAGTTTCAATTATTTTGACTGCGTCTTGCCTTTCCTAGTATAGACTGAAGCTTCCATACTTAGCCCTTTTTCAGGCTCATTCATCCTAAGTGTGAGATCAACATCCATACTAAGGCTAAATTAGTTCGGATAAATATCGAATTTAGCCTTTTTCAGGCACATTCATCCTAAGTATGAAATCAATATCCATACTGATGGATAAATTAGTTTGGGTAAACATTGAACTTAGTCTTTTTAGGCATATTCATCCTAAGTATCGGATCAACATCTATACTGAGGACTAAATTAGTTCGGAGGTAAACATCGTACTTAGCCTTTTTAGGCATGTTCATCCTAAGTATGGGAACAACATTCATACTGAGAGCTAAATTAGTTCGGATAAATATCAAACTTAGCCTTTTTAGGCATATTCATCCTAAGTATGGGATCAACATCCATATTGAGGGCTAAATCAGTTTGGATGAACTTCAAACTTTAGGCCGCTGAAGACATTTACCGTACTCAGGGTGTGTCCCCCAAGTTTTTGTCAGAAGATTATGTGATAAAAACTTTTGGAAGTAAAGTAAAAGAAAAAAATTCATGCTGAACAGAGGTGTTCTATAAAAATGAAAAAGTTACATTGAACTGAAAAATTAAAAGTAAAACTTTCAAAGGTTGTTTGCATTCCATGGCCAAGGGATAGGTTTTTCACTCATGTCCTCTAGGTGATATGCTCTGGTGCCACTCTTTGAAGTAACTCTGTATGGGCCTTCCCAATTCGGACCTAACTTCCCATGGACAGGATTCTTCATATGATTGAGCACCTTCCTTAGGACCACGTCCCCTTCGCCGAACTCACGGTGTTTCACCCTCTTATTGTATGCTTTGGCAAGAGTTTCCTGGTAGGCTACTAATTTAATGGTTGCCATCGTTCTTCGTTCTTCAGCTAAGTCTAGGTCCATAGCCAGTGTTCTAGCATTTGCTTCGGGAGTACTGACCTCTGCTCGGATTGTAGGTAATCTGACTTCTAGTGGTATGACTGCCTCTACCCCATAAGCTAAGGCGAAGGGGGTTTCACCTGTAGACCTCCTTAGAGTTGTTCGGTAAGTCCATAAGACCGAAAGGAGCTCTTTGATCCATCTTTCTTTAGCAGCATCCAATCTCTTCTTGAGTTCATCGATGATCGTCTTATTCGTGGCCTTTGCTTGTCCATTACTCTAGAGGTATGCCGGGATAGAAAAGTAATTCTTGATGGTCAGACCTGAACAGAAATTTTTAAATATCGAGCTATCAAACTGTGTGCCATTGTCAGAGATGATTGCTCGGGGGTTGCCGAATCTAGTAATGATATTCTTCCATGTGAACTTCTTTACATCAACTTTCCTGATATTGGCCAAAGGTTCAGCCTCCACCCATTTAGTAAAGTAGTTTGTGGCTACGAGTAGGTACTTTCTGTTATCCGTGGCTCTTAGAAAATGATCCACTATGTCATATCCCCACTGAGCGAAAGGCCATGGGCTAGGCAGTGGAGAAAGATCTTCGCCAGAAACGTATATGTTCGGGCTGAACCTCTAACATTTTTCACACTTTTGGACATATTGCTCCGCGCCTTTCTGCATATAGAGCCACCAGTAGCCCTGAGAAATTGCTCGGTGAGCTAGTGACCTACCTCTCGTGTGGCTTCCACAAATTCTTTCGTGAATTTCGAACAATAGATCCTAAACTCTGTTCAGGTGAACACAGTACAAATAGGGCCCAATGAAGGATTTTTTGTATAGGTCCCCCAAACTAGAGACCCGAAATCTAGCTGCCTTCTTTCTCATCATCCGTGCTTCCTTTTGATCAGGTGGGAATATGTCCTTCACCAAGTAATCTGTTATGGCGTCCATCCAACTAGAACCCAGCTCCGAATAATAGATTTGCTTCTCTTCGTATTGACTATGCTCTGTTATTGGAGGACTTCCATCGAAATTACTCTTTTTTTCCTCAGAGCTAATAGTTGATGCTAGGCATGCTAGAGAGTTAGCATGGCTATTTTCTTTTGATGAAAGCTGAATAATCTCATAGTTTGGGATGTCCTTTGCTAGTTGTTGCGCCAGCCGAACGTATGCATGCATTCTGTCATCCATGGCTATGTATTCCCCTTGAATTGATTCACAACCAACTGTAAGTCTCAAAATAATTTGACTGTCTGAGCCTTCAGTTCTCTGGCATCTCGAAGTCCATCTAAGAGGGCTTCATATTCGGCCGCATTGTTAGTGGCTTGGAAGTCAAGCCGAACAGCCTTCTCGATGAGAATTCCTTCTCGGCTGTATAGCACAATCCCTACTCCTGCTCCTTTGTGGCATGATGAGTCGTCTACATACTGCCTCCAAGTGTCCTCAAAATAGGTGTTATCTCGAACTGTTTTCTCGGTGGTTCGCCCCCAGTACCAGTCGAACACTCCTCGAGGCTGAATTCGACAATAAAATCAGCCAATACCTGGCTTTTTATGGCCGTCCTTGGACAAAAAGAGATGTCGTGCTCCCCAAGCTCCACGATCCACTTTATAATTCTTCCTGAAAAGTCATATTTTTGAAATAATGCTTGGAGAGGGTGTTCAGTGATTACATTGATCGGATGTGCTCTAAAATAGTGGACGAGCTTTCGTGATGCAACGATCAAGGCCAGTGCCAGCTTCTCTAATGGCAGATACTTTGTTTCTAGGTCAAGAAGAACCTTGCTCACATAGTAGATTGGTTTGAATCTTGTCTTCTATCCTGAGGAGATCTGCGCTGACAGCTCAGTTAGATACTGCGAGGTATAAGAACATGGTCTCATATCTGTTCGGCACTATTAGAAGTTGGGGGGGGAAGAGAGATAGTGTTTCAGGTCACTGAGTGCTTTCTCACTATCTTCATTCCAAGTGAACTGACTGGCTCCCTTCATGGCTTTGAAGAATGGATAGCACCGATCAGATGCTCGGCTGATGAATCGGTTGAACGCTGCAGCCATCCCTGTTAATTTTTGGACTTTTTTCACGTTCTGTGGGCTTTTTAGGTTTTGTATGGCTGAAATCTAATTGGGGTTCGCCTCTATTCCTCTATGGGTGACTAGGAAGCCCAAGAACTTCCCAAAGCTTACTCCAAAGGAGCATTTGGAAGAGTTAAGCCTTAGTTTGTAAGTTTTGAGGATTTCGAAGGTCCTCCTCAGGTCGTTGCGATGTCTGTTCAGGTGCTTAGTTTTTACAACCATGTCGTCAATGTAGACCTCCTTAGTTTTTTCAATCAATTCTTTGAACATCTTGGTGGCGAGTCTCTGGTAGGTGGCTCTTACGTTCTTTAGTCCGAATGGCATCACCCTGTAGCAGTAGATTCCCCAAGGAGTGATGAATGTTGTTTTCTCCATGTCTGGATTATACATGACCATCTGGTGGTATCCCCTGTATGCATCTAGAAAACTCATCATTTCGTGTCTTACAGTTGAGTCGACAAGCTGATCTATTCGGGGCAATGGGAAGCAATCCTTTGGGCAGGCCTTGTTTAGATCAGTGAAGTCAACGCAGACTCGCCACTTTTCATCCTTCTTTTTGACCACCACAGTATTCACCAACCAGGTCGGGTAATGGACCTCTTTGATGGCGCCAGCCTCCTTTACTCTTTGAACCTCCTCCACCACTGCTTCTATATGAAGTGGTGCTGATTTCCTAGGCTTCTGCATTACCAGCTTCCTCTGGGGGTCCACATTCAACCGGTGGCTAATCACTTCGGGATCTATCTCCGGCATCTCATATGGTGTCCATGCAAAGATCTCTCTGTTTTCCTTTAGGAATTCCATTAGTTCGGCCTCTTCTTGTTCGGCCATGCTTGTCCCAAGCAAGAAGAACCAATCTGGGTTCTCCGGGGTGATGATGACTTTCTTCAAGTCCTCCACCACCTTTCTTTCGGCTGTTCGGCTATAGTCGCAGATTGTTGGGCCGCCTTCTACCTCTATAGTTTTCACTTATAGATACTGTTCTTGGCCCTTCATCGTCGCTAAGAAACACTATCTTGCGACGTGTTGGTCACATTTGATTTCAATTACTTCTTTGTCCATTTGAAACTTTAAGGACTGGTGGTAGGTTGAGGGCACTGCTCCCAAACTATGAATTCATGTTCTTCCTACAATTGCATTATAAGTAGAAGGTTGGTTAACAACTAAGAATTCAGTGTTTACTGTCGCTGGCCTTGCTTTCACCGGTACAATGATCCTTCCAACTAGCCATACTGGGTCTGTGCCAATGCCGATCAAAGGTGTCATGCATTTTTTGAGCGCCGAGTCCTTCAACCCCAACTTCTGGAACATGCTGTAATATATGATGTCCACCGAACTTTCTTGGTCTACTAGTACACACATTACATCATAATTGGCAATGCGTAGTGTTAGTACCAATGCATCATTGTGGGGTCAGTGTATTCCTTCGAGATCTTCTTCTGTGAAGCTAATCTCTTTTGGCAGGTTTTTACCGGAATCTTCATCTGTTTTTCGATGCTTGCTCTCATATACCTTCACAGCATGTGCAATGGTCCTGACATGGTATCAAACTACTGATCGGTGATCGGCTCAACTGTGTCATGTATCAGTTTTACCACGCCAAGTGGAGCATCTCCTTATTCGGGCCTCTAGTCCTGTTCATGATTTCTCCCTTCCCGAGTAGTCTTTTCGGTGTCAATGAACTCAAGCAGGTGCCCTGCTCGTACCAAGTCCTCTAAATTCTTTTTGAAAGTTCTTCATTCTCCAGTCAGATGACCATGATCTCGGTGGTAGTGACTCTTTCGCTTCTGATCACGCATGTTCGGATCACCCATCAACTTCGGAGCCCACTGGAAGTAAAGCTTGTCCTTGATCTGGTCCAAAAGCTTATGTAGGGGTTCTTTGAATACCGTTTGCAAGGCCTGGTAAACCATTGACTCCTTCTTCTCTTGGGATTGCTTTCTGTTCTTTTGGTCTTTTCACCCCTTTTCCTTCCTCTCGGGCTGCTTGACTGACGCCACACTTTGCTCGGCCTAGCTTGTGTCTTCATCCACCTTTGCATGCTGCTATATTTTCACCATTAGTTTGGACATTGTGGAGACAACCTTTTTGGTGAGAGAATGTCTCAAACGACTCTGGGGAGGTAGCCCAATTTTAAATGATGCCACAGCAAGTTGTTCACTGTAGTCCTCATTCTCGTTGTAAGTCTCCCAGTAGCGTCGAGCATACTCTCGAATTGTCTCCCCGTTATTCTTTCTTAGGGAGAGTAGTGTGTTAAAACTCCTTGACTGTTTACTGTTGGTTATGAACTAAGTAGTAAATGATTCAGCCAGTTGCTGCCAATTTGCTATGGAGCGGGGTGGCAACTTGTGGAACCAACTGAGGGATGTCTCCCCCAGACTAGATGGGATCATGCGACAAAGGAGTGTATCATTCCCACTCCAGAGTGTCATTGCTTGTCTATACTGCCGAATATAGCTCACTAGATCGATTTTCCCATCGTACATCCCAAATTTCGACAGGGAGAACTTTTGTGGGGGATCTGCATTCTCAATGACCTCAACCAATGGTGACACCGAGATCTGCTCAAGGGCCCTCCTTGCCATGTATTGGGCTGTTCGGCCACCACCATGCTGCATCTCAGAATCCATCCTCTTCTTCAACCATAGTCGTAGATCTTGATTGGGATCCAGTTCGGCCCGAGCAACTCTTTCGTAACTTGGCCTAACTGATTCCGTTTTAATGGTATCAGAGCGCTTAGAGCCCCTTAGGCTAACCTCAGGCTCTTTGCGCGTCCTCCTTTGAGGGTGATTCAGGTTGTAGGACTCTGGACTTTGCTCTGTCTTCTCGTGCTCGGGCCTTTCCCTTTGCCTTACGCGTGGCTCCCTTTTAGCATCTTATCTTTGGACCAACCGTCTGAGTTCGTCAATCTCCCTGTCACGTCTTTCTTCGAGGGTGTCGATAATCCTATCTTGTCTGGCCAGCCTCTCATCTAATCTTCCTCTCTCTCTCTCTCAAGGATGGGGAAGAGGGTCGCACCCCTCTTGAACTCGTAATTGAATAGCGGAGTTGCCTACCATTGTGTGAGGCATCATCTATTCGCCTTTGGATCTCTATAGGGATTCTGAGGGCCTTCGGCCTATTTGGAATAACTGGTATAGATCTTTGGGGGATTTCGTCTTGCCCCTAGTACGGCTTCCAGTGAATGCAGTCGGAGTCTGGCTCATGATTCTGTTGGTTCGAGACCGTCGTTCCCACCGACGGTGCCAAATTATGCGTATTACAAATTGAGATCTTGTTCGGCACAATCAGGACCAAGTAAATTGGCATAGTATTGATAACCCCGAACAGAATGTGGGTCAAATCCCTTGTCGCCAAACTCACTGAAAGTTCCTTGCTCCACCGCTAAACTCCTATAACACCAAGAACTCCATTAGTGCCCTCTAGCCTGATTTGACCCGAAGAAACTCCGATACTCAAGTTAGATATCTCTCAGAGAAATTTCTAGTCAAGAAATGGGTTTAAAATTGCGTACATGGGGGTATGGGATGCCTCTCTTTATATAGGGATCATACCCTCACAAGGGTTGAGTCCTCTTAGGACTCTACCTCTCATGATTTTGCCTTATCCTGAAGTAGTCCTTGCTGCTTCAAGATGTTGGTCCTTCATTCTTGATTGAGTCGTATCAGGGCTGAGAATCCTTTTGACTTATCCATTTGGTAGGGGCTAATTTGGGCCGAGCTATTGTGGGCCTCCCTTTCTTGAGGCTATCTGAACTCTCGTAGGCCGAAAAATCAGTACTAGACTTTTGATTATTACTTAGGCCCGCTCATCTTGGGCTGGACCTCGAGCCCGTTGTTTCATCCACCCTTTGATATTGTCTTACTTTTTTAAAAAAAATTGAGTTATTTAATAAATAATGACCAATTCATTCATGAAATGTAATAAAATAAAATGTATAATTTGTTTTGAAAAACTATCTCATATGACAAGAAATTAGACATTTCACAATGTTTCATTTTTCTACTAAATTTTTTTCTTCTTCTTTCAGTTTTAATTCACGTTTTTTCTTTGTCAAATATGTTAATCCTAACGACGAAAATGTATTATCGGAAGAAATGTGCTATCTACGTCGGCAGTGGATAAGGGGCTCGATACTGGAGCTTTGACGGTGACAATGCTGTGCATGGCAAAGATGGGGATGAGGACGAAGGCATTGGAGATGAGGCTTCGTGCTAGAACTTCGGTAGTGACGACACTGTGCACAGTAAAGTCAAACGATTCCAAAAAAGAATAACTAATACTATATTCCGATCCAGAACTCAATCTCTGATCTTTCTCTCTTCCCTCTCCTTACATTTATGTACAACTTTGGCCTGTCAATGCGAGAGAAAGGTAGTAAGAGAGAAAATTAAGCGCAAATTCGATTAAGGGTATATTTTTCATATAATCAATAAATTTAGAAAATAGAACCTCTAATTAATTTTTTTCTTGTTAAAAATAGATTAGAAAGTGTAAAAATAATTTTTTTGATCAAAATTTAAAAAATAGAACCCCAAATTAATTTTTTTCTTGCAAAAAATATATTAAAAAGTGTAAAAATATTTTTTTTGATAAAAAAGTGTGAAAATATTTAAATAGTAAATTTTATTCAGAATTTTAGTAAAAATGCTGTTGTTAATAGGATTACTCTAACTTATAAGTTATAACATAGACCCCGTAACATGGAATCCTAACCCGCTCGCTTGAAGACAGAAAGTCAACGGCGCTGACAGCCATTAAAAAGGATTTCGTGGAGCTTTCTTCGCCCTTCTGCAACCTCATCATCTCTTTCACTTTTTCCTCTGTAAAAATTCAGTTTCAATTTTATAAATTACAAATATTGTTCATATCTGCACTCTTCCACAAATCCTCCACAGATCTGGATCATCCACTTCGCACCAGATTCTCAGGTAATCCTCACTCATCTTTTCTCTCTCTCTTGATTTATTTTTTTATCGAGTTTTGGAACTTTATGTACTTAATTGATCTCAAGGGTTTTGGAATTTGATGCTTGGTAGCGGTTGCGGAATTTGATTCTGTTTTGGAATTGGAATTGTTGGAAAATGGACGCGTCGCCCAGTCAGCCAGAGTTTGATTACTTGTTCAAGTTATTGTTGATTGGGGATTCTGGAGTTGGGAAGAGTAGTCTCCTTTTGAGTTTCACTTCCGATACCTTTGAAGATCTCTCCCCTACCATTGGTAAGCACTGCATTTCCACACACGCGCACACACACACACACATAATGTCCAAATATATATATATATACTAGAGAGGTTTGGGAATTGGGAATCGACGGTTCAGGTCCGGGTCGGGATCCTGAAGTCCGGGGTCCAGGTTGGGCATTTGGGGGTCAGGGTCGAGTGTCTAGGGGTCCGGGTCTGGGATCTGGGAAGGTGGTGGTGGGCTGGTGGTGAAGTGGTGGTAGTTTATGAAATATATCTATATTTCTATATTATATATAAAGCAAACCTATAGAGTTGAACCCCTTCACAATTTTTTTAATTTTAAAATTATCTCTTTTAACTGCTGCATCTTTAAATAACTATCACGTTTAGAGTTTGTTTCAAATAGATTGTGTTTGGTTTTGCATAAAATAGGTCAAAGGAAAATTTTTATCCAAAGAAAATGATTAATTGCACACATTTGTGTGCCACGCTCTTATTATGTATGTATATATATATATATATATATATATATTGTGCATCTTTTTAATATTTTCAACAGAATTTTATGGTAGTATGCTTTCTTTCTTTTCTCTAAATTGAATACTATGTATTTATTAGGTTCAGATGACTCAAAATTTTATTTGAAATTCATAGTGTGTCAATCATGTGCACTCTGGAATGGTTTGCGTTCCTACAAGTATAATGGTGTTTGCTTTGCGGATTTGCTTTACTTTCCCATCTATGCCATGCCTTGTTTGATGAAATATAAAACATATTTGAATTTGGCTTCTGTCATGATGGGCAATGGTGTCTTATTATATAGTGTAGTCCTAACTCCCAAGTGTTTGAACTATGAAGGAACTGTTTTAGTTGATGATCAAGTTTCGTTCGGACATGAATTGATGACTTAATACAGATTTAGTTGGTTGTCTCTTACATTAATTTCTCTCGCTCTTTTGTTTTTCATTGATGGTTGATTATATGGTGAACGCTTCCAAAGGTGACCCTTTTGAGTTTTTGGCAGTTTCCTAGATTGAAGTGGCATTTCGCCGCCCTACCAAATGGAAGTTTTCAAAAAGCTCGTCATGGCTCTCCCAGCGAATCATTTTGTTGTTATACTAGCATAAACAATAAGCATCATATAGAATACCTGGTTGCTGGTTGAGGATTGTATGTGCAACAAAGATTTCAACCCTCATGCTGTTTCCTGTGCGAGACTCTCTTTGATGTTGAAAAACTTACCATTGATAAAACTCTAACAATGTCGTTTATTTTCTGTAATGTGCTATGAATGTGGGAAAATAGTCTCATGCAATGAGAGGAACGAAATGATACTTTTGCGCCTCTACAGACCAAGTTATTTTGTTCCAATGAAAAGGAACACAGAAAATTGAGTATGCAAAAGTGGTGATTTCTGTTGGGCAGATTGTTAAATTCATTTCTAATTGTTGTGCATGTCTTTAATGTGCCGAATGATTTAGAATATGTCTTCATTTATGCCTTTCTTTATGGTCATAATTTGCATGTGTGGTAATTATAAATTATTATGCTTAGGTTTGTTTTATGCGTTCATGCTGAAAGGAAAAAAAAAAAAAAAAGAGATCATGTTGATAGCATGTGCCAAAAAATATCACTTATCTTCACAGGGCTATGCTAAAAACTTGGTGATTGTTGCAGATCACACCAAATTATTCTTCAGATCAGTTATTAATTACATACGTGGCTTTTCCTAATCTTCATTATTCGATTTATTAGTTTTCTCAATTTATGTAGGGGTGGATTTTAAAGTAAAATACGTTACTATTGGAGGGAAAAGTTTGAAGCTTGCAATTTGGGACACAGGTAATTCTTGTCATGATTCTTCCTAACCACTCCCACCCCCAACCCCAAACCC